>BROG01000256.1:0-147500 GCA_030159075.1 Atrina japonica | reverse complement strand
AACCTACGCTATGGACATCTGTCGGCGAATTCAATTAATCAGCTTGGCATGCCTTCCATGAAACGGGACCCTTAAATTTGCAAAAAGTAGATATCATACATAATTTATGTATTCCCGTAACAACCTGCACATCTATTTGAAATGATCGTATTTAGTACTGGCACTAGCATATTTCATTATTTCGGAAACGTTGACACCATACGAAGTAGATAAAGATAATAAATGTTATTGTTACTTCAATTTCGGCGATTGGAAAGCGGAAGACAACACCTATGTGTTATTATTTATTTTTCAATTTACGTCTGTGTCTACTTTCCAAATTATGAAAAAATCGCGTTAACAAAGCTAATTATATATATATATATATATATATATATATATATATATATATATATATATATATATATATATATATATATATATATGCTTATATATATACGGATATATATATATATATACATGCTTGAATATAAAGACCTCCTTACGGACACAACAAAACTTTTATAGGGAGGTGGTCTTTATATATAGTTTGAAGGATAGAGTAATAGAGAGATAAACAGATAGATAAAAAGATAAATAAATAGATAGACATGAGCAAGCACCCCCCCAACACATACATTCTTTATATGTATGCACAGTCTAATTAGTATGTATTAAAAAAGAATCGTGACCTTCAGATTCTAGACTTGCACTTTGTAAATGCACAGTTTGTTGGCGTTTATTAAGATCCTGGATGGAAGAGTATATAAGGTTACAAAGGAATTATATTAATCGTGCGTGGAATCTTACTTTATAGCTATCTAATCTTCATCTTTGTCTTTTTATGAGATCTTTTGAAACATGGACATTACTCTTTATCTTGAAAGTGAAACATTATAAGTTTATAGAAAGTAAATGAGATGCGGTATAAAGATTATATCTAACTCATAACGCGTCCGTATAGTTCTTTGATATATTCGCATCTATGAGGCATTAATACTTTCCACTTTATTAAATCTTCATTAAGTCATTCACCCCTAAGAACACATTTAGACTGGTCTAAGTCATTGATTTACAGAAGCGTCCATTTTTTCAGGGATTGATGAGTTAACTGATATCAAGGGGAGATAACAATTGCATTTTTTCTATCAAAACACTGTCGTTTGGAAGTTAAAGTTTCAAATATCTGTGGAAATGTTACAATGATTATGATGAAAATATATTTATTGCTAATGGGAATAATACAACTATAATTACCCAGGATTCCATTTGAGACTATTTTTCGTGGAATCATGGAATCTACTGATTTGAAAAAAGTTCTCGTGGACGTAAACTTTGAGTTTTGTGACCTGTATCCTGTCAATGTTTTGTCTAAGCAGCGTTGGATAAACATGTTTTATTCTTCAAATGACTGCGCATGATGAAGTATGAGGAAGTCGAATAAACATGGATTTCAAAATAACCGGGTTATTATTCTAATAAAACAATTTGACCGGGAATTAAAATCAATATAAATAATACGGGATATCAACGTAATAGTTTGCAATATAAGTAGGGTCGACTGTAAAATTGGTCGTCAAACCACATCAATGGCGAGAATTGGTATTGGCAAAAGCTGTCATTTGCCAGTAGAAATAGTATTCTTCAATTAATGAGTGTCAAACTAAATCAATAATCGTTCATATGTATAGTCAACTGCCGAATTATTGCCACTCGGTTTGTCGCCATTCTTAAAATAATGCCACATTTATCCATGAACGTTTTCCGTGCTAAATAAAATTCTTTTTATAACGCCAAATGGGGCTAATTCATGTACCACGTGATACTCAATAACGTTTGTGCGGGACTATTGTTTCTATTGGTGATGGAATGACGCTTACAGACGATATTCCGCGCGGGAACGTCATTTCAACGGGAATATTACGTAGAGGTCTGTTCCATCACTATTGGAGATACTAGTACCGAACAAACGTTATCGGTTACCACGTGGTACATAAATTAGTCCCATACATTATTGCCATCCGCCACTCCATTCTAGGAACAAACAACCAATTTTAATTTTGTTTCTGAGATTTAAAAACTTAACATTGGCAACATGTGACGTCGGGCAGTATGCCCTAATTAATCGGAAAATATTGGTAGTAGCGGAGAATCACATCAATGAACAATGTTCAATATTTCACCAAAATGACAAATATTTGCATTTATTAAATTTTGTTTTAATGATCTTCGATATATTTAACTGCATTTTTCACGTGTTTATGGAAAGTTCATGTAGGATGTCTCAGCGATAAAAGAAACCACAGCGCTTATATTAATACTGAACTGTGATTGTGTACAGGTAAATAAATGACTATATATTTACTGATTAGTAAATTGATAACTAGATTTTTATTTTTCACGGGAGCAATTTATGTCGTCTTTCATTAAGAGATAGATATATCACTGATAACGTATATATATGTAAACCTCCAAAAAGAACGGAAAATATCAATATAACAATATAAAAAGAGAACCTCACACATGATAGAAGGTATGGATCTTTTATAAACAGAAAGTTATATACTGATATTTATGTATCTATAAATATACATTTTCCGACGACTGGACTTTTTATATACATTGACCGGAGACATCGTACTTTCCAATGCTTTGGTTAGCATAGTGAATATATCATGTGTGGCAATAACGGCAGGTCAATTCTTTTATATCGTATCTGGCAAGGGAGTATATGAGTTGGTATGACAAAGCACAATAAAGGAAATTGAAGATTCTTGTATAACGCATATTGTACTAAATATATATACGAGACAAAATATATATATATATTGACAAAGGTAGAATGGGATAGAATGAGTTTGCGTATTACACAAAATTTCTGATTGTGTGCATGTATGAAATGTTTGCGTTACTGTCTGTCATACTGACAAGGTAAAAGAATAATGAAACAACTGTAATAATAATAATAATAATAATAATAATAATAATAATGATAATAATAATAACAATATATATATATATATATATATATATATATATATATATATATATATTATATATATATATATATAAATATATAAATGTATGTGTATGCGTATTTGTTGGAGTATATTTATATATATATTATATTACACTTGTGCAGGCCATTGTATTCAATCATATGACTTTATTACAGGTCTCTTTGACTGTACGATAAACATATTACCTTAAAACAACCTGAACAACTAGCCTAAGATTTTTTAAAAATACGTCCATACCCATTGTTAATACGACCTTGAAAATATGGTGCTTTTTACCATTTACCACATACATGATATTAAGAACTATTATTAAAATGTTTACAATAATTTCCTGATGTATATACACGTAGATATAAACTGTTTGACAAACATGATTTGTATGTTCAGGCTAAAACACAATCTGTTACGGTGGCCTGTCAGATGACAAATTGATATGTTTAGAAACTTGTTGACGTAATATTTTGACGCTCGCTTCATATTATCCAACAAAAATACGTATTAAGGTGCAATCACTACAGCCATTTATCTGTACCGAACAGCATTGGTGAATCAGATAGATACAGTCGGAACTGAAATAAACTTGGAACAATCTGATTGGTCAGTTAGGTATCTGAACACTGAAGACCTTGTCGCACCGCCCTGTCAATTTAGGAAGTACTGCTATACAAACATATTGCTTCCGGTCATCTCATGGTCTCGTTACGGTCAAATATTTGACCCCGATGTTGACCTTAAACAACTTCTCCATTTATTGCTTAGTGCAAAATTATGGACATCAATTTAACGCCTACAACCGCAAAACGGACGTAAATTACAGGTCGAGTGAACACGTAATGTCTCTACCGGCAAATATCCTAGTATTTATCTGTCTGTGACCACTAATTATAAATCAGGGATGATATTAGGAAAATTATTAATTCTATCTCCTTAATGGTGCATTAGTTGTGTTACTGATTACCAAAAATATATTTCATGTTTTTACTGATTAGATTGATATAGAATAACAAATAAAAGATATACACAGATATACACATTCTTATATTCCTATATATTTTGAGAAAATAAGACTTGGTATGCATATATAAATAGTAAGGTTGAATTCTTCAATAACTTCCAAACTGGGTTTCTCAAGCAATTTTCTCAAAATATATATGTGTATAGGAATTTAAGAATTTTAGTGTCTGTGTATACATCTTTCTTGTCACTGTATATTAATTTAAGTAGTAAAAACTAAAGACATTTTAAAAAAGAAAACACAGCTGATGCACATTTAATATCGTTATTGTAAAACGCAACAAATTAAATGGATTTGTTTGCAATTATGTAATTACATACTATCTTGGCTTTTTTATTTAAGTTGTTTTATAGACATACAACGTTATAGACATAAAACGTTATAGACATAAAACGTTATAGACATAAAACGTTAAAGACATAAAACGTTAAAGACGTAAAACGTTATAGACGTAAAATGTTATAGACATAAAACGTTATAGACATACAACGTTATAGACATAAAACGTCATAGACATAAAACGTTATAGACATAAAACGTTAAAGACATAAAACGTTATACACGTAAAACATTACAGACCAAAACGTTATAGACATAAAACGTCATAGACATAAAACGTTATAGACATAAACATTAAAGACATAAAACGTTATACACGTAAAACATTACAGACCTAAAACGTTATAGACATAAAACGTTATAGACGTAAAACGTTAAAGACATAGCACGTTATACACGTAAAACGTTAAAGACATAAAACGTTACAGACATAAAACGTTAAAGACAGAAAACGTTATACACGTAAATTGTTATAGACTTAAAACGTTATAGACATAAAACGTTATAGACATAAAACGTTCTTCTTACATATATTTATTATTGCATTTTTGTGGTGATAACATCGTATTCTGAAAATATCAATAAAAGGATGCCTGGGAATTATATCTAATTATTGCATTGATTTATGTACTGGTACAAATATTACCTCTGGAAGGCTGGTGGTCTCTTCCCGGGTACATCGTAATCGGGTTCTTTCCTCCACCATTAAAAATTGGGAGCCATTATACAACTTAAAAGTTGTTGAGGGTGGCGAAACTTATCAATAAAAGAATGTATATTAGTATGTATATGTTTATATTATGTATGTTATGCTGTTTGACTGAAAAATCACAGGGTAATAACTTAGACTGTACTTTGTAATTATTTTAATCCTGTAAAAAGTTTGAAGTTTTACAAAATTGCAAAAGTACTTGTCAAAAATATCATAGAGACCCTAGAAATGTTTGCTTTCACAATGTACTAATTCTGACTACAGTGCCTGTAACTGGGCTTAAATGATGAATTATAACACATCGGATCATGAAAACATTTATAATTTTGGATGACATTTCAATAGAAATTCCTATTTCGTGGATACATATTGCAGACTGATTCCTACAAAAAATAGGCTAAAATCTATCTATCTGTCTGTCTGTCTCCCTATCAATCAATCAATCAATCAATCAATCTAATAATCTATCTATCTATCTATCTATCTATCTATCTATCTATCTATCTATCTATCTGTCTGTCTGTCTGCCTGTCTGTCTGTAAATCAATCAATCAATCACTCAATCAATCTATCTATCTATCTATCTATCTATCTATCTATCTATCTATCTATCTATCTGTCTATTTATCTATCTATCTATCTATCTATCTATCTATCTATCTATCTATCTATCTATCTATCTATCTATCCATCCATCCATCCATCTGACTGTCTATCTATCTATCTATCTATCCATCCATCCATCCATCCATCTATCTATCTATCTATCTATCTATCTATCTATCTATCTATCTATCTATCTATCTATCTATCTATCGGTCGATTTATTTATATATCGAGCTGTCTATCTAGATTTGTCTGTCTGTCCGTTTCTATCTTCAAGGTGACAGATGTTCGATGAGTGGTGACCCGACATCCTAACACATACCATCAGGTGAATATGTAGTGATTGACCTCCACCTTTAAGTCAAATCTACTTTAAGTTAGCATTGATATCAAGTTCCAATTTGTTCATAAAATATAAATTTCAATATACAAAGGTAATAGTAGAGTTTCGAGAGTTCGTCCAGAACCCTGATAGTTTTCGTGTTGCATTGATTGCATACAACTGGATTTTTTGTGAGTCTCTCTCACTGTCTGTCAACCTGAAGGCTTATAAAAGACGATGTCTCTATAATATAAGAAGTCTTAGATACCAAGGTATAAAGAACTAGGATGTCCAGGATATAGGTACAAATCTGGTAAAAATGTACAAACAGGGACCTCTTGACATCAAGAGGTGGGATCAGGTGCTATGGAGGAGTAAGCATCCCCTGTTGATCGGTCACACCTGCCGTGGGTCCACAATCAAATTAAAATGAAATACGTGAGGAACGAATCCTCGTCAAAATTGGTACAGACGTCTAAACAACCACCATCGAACAGGTAACTCAACATTTCACTTAGTAAAACAGAGTAGTCGCAAACAAGACTATTGTACTGACCATGAAATTTGCGGAACGTTGAGATCAAACGCGGTTTCCGATATCTCTGTGTCAATTATTTGTCAGTGGGTTGGTGACCCCTGCCTATGAAATTTTTATATCTGATCATTTGTAAAATATAAACTCCATATGCGGGTGATTGTGCAATATTACTACTTAAATGTGGAAAATTAGGGGAAATCGTCGCGTTTGTAGAATAGTTTAGTTGTTAATTTCCCGTCTGTGTCTATAGTAAATAAAATGTCTAAGTATGGAGCGTGTATGCTTGATTCTGTTGTATCTTTAATTTCTAGTTCGCTGGTATATATCGCATTGACATATGTATGAAAATTGTCATTATTAATTGCAAAACGTCGTCGATATATCTAGATGTCAAATTAAAGGGCACCGCTAACTTTTTTACTTATTTTGATTCAGCAGTTTCTGAATGAAGTCTGCTTTATATGAATAAAGGAACAGGTCAGCCAATAAAGGAGCACAATATAACGTAAACGTACTTTGCTACAGAAGGCCTCCAAAAAGAATAACGGGAAATTGTGCCCAAAGTGCGTTAAAACGGTCTCATTTGATAGTTTACATTGATAGAAAAGATACAGTTGAATGTAGGGACCTCCGTGGACGAGAGGTAAGAGCACTTTAAACAACCACGAAGTCTCTCGCCTCTATTCAGCGCGTTTCTAGCCTAGCTGGAATCTAAGGTAAAGCATTTGCCTGTTAACTTGCAGAAGGACTGTGGTCTCGTACATTATAACCGGATTTTCTCTCTTACACCTATGGAAACTGACAGTCACAATATTACTGAAAAAGTGGCTGTGATGTAAAGCAACATTGAAATTAAATTCCAGTTTCATGCAAATACTACAAGCAGTATTCTAATCTTGTAAATGTTGTTTTGTTCGATCTATTCACCGATAGCAGCATGCTGACTCCCTCCGGGCACTTGATTCAGTCATGTTTGAGTTTCGCAATTGTTCTTCATGTTGAGACCATTTTTAGCCAGTTTGTCATATTGTAATGCAGTTTTGATTATCCGTTGAAATCTTTTTTTTTTATTTCTAACACCACTACTGGGTTAAAATAGTTATTTAATGCACATAAACGTAAAGTTTCAATAGACAATCGCTCGTTTGCTATAACGCCGTAAGTTCACTAATGTCACTGTATCATTGCACTGATATTACACCGACAATGAGTTCCGGACGAACTTTGAACTCTTCTATATGCGTACAAGAATAATTAAAGACCCTGAATTTTGTGACTCAGTAATATGTAGCGCACAGAGAGAGTTAATAATTGTAAATATTAAAGCTTATCTTTTCATTTTTATAAATCATTCTTTGTGAAAGAGTGTTAAAGAACAAAAATAACAGTTCAATGTTTTTCATTTCCATCAGTGCATTGCTTCATTTTTTTTTCTACAAAAAGACAAAATGTATTAATAATGATATTCTAAAACCGAATAAGCTTTCGAACTTATCTCCTGGTCCTATCTCGTTTGTAATTCGCAATATTGTTCTTCATGTTGCGATAATTTTTTTTTGTTTTAAATTGAAAAGTAATTAATCATCATTTTTAAATATTTTTATACAAGAGGTATTGATTTGTTTTCAATTCCCCTGCATCCTACCATCAGTTTCGGAATGTTTGTACATAAGCAATTCATATCCATTCTGTATGCCATCAAACCGGTAAAAATGTATAACTTTACATATTAAGTGACCAATGCCGCCACTAGACGTTTTGGTTATTGTTTTCTGATACGCATTTGACGATCTTTCATGCCTGCATCACTTTTGCTTTCATTAGTTCAATGCACAATATTTCTGAGACACAAAATATCCACCAATGACTCATGTCTGTCCCTTGATTCCAGGAAATGTTTAAAGTTAATCTATTTGCATGATTATATGTTATATATACTATAAGTCTGTCTGGATTCACAGTGGATTACATGAATGAATTATGCATTACATATAACAGACGACAAACATGTCTGGTCGGTCTGAAAATGGTTAAATCCACACGTAACCCTATGTCTCGGCGTATGCTTAGAAGCATGGCAACTTTATGTATAAGGTTATAATATAACATTTAGATATTGTCCCAAGAGGGAAATTTTGTAAGACTTTGAGCACCGTGACTGATTCAATACACGAAAGGCCCTGAACCATTCCTGATTTAGATTCATTATTCAGTCTGTTACGAAAAATAGAATTGCCATATATAGTAGTGCTAGTATGCACATAGCATTTGCTGTTTTCCCTCTCGTGAAATGAGCAGACATATTCATGGCGTGATAAAAGTGAAATACACCAATATCGGACAAAGAAACTCAAGAGGATATCAAATTATTCAGAAAGTGAATTCAAAATTAAAACCATCGAACATCTATTTTTGGCATTTTACCAGAAATAAATAATACACGAATGAAGAATAATTAAAAACCACACACACACACACACACACACACACACACACACACACACACACACACACACACACACACACACACACACACACACACACACACTGACAAGACAGCTCTTGCAAAATTTGTTTTCGAAAAAAGAAAAAAGGAAAAGTTAAGTCAGATGTTTTTTATTATGAGACAAACTAATTTTCATTTTAATGTTGCTTTTTACTCCAAAAATGTATAAACTTAAATATCTATGAAAGTAACATTGAGCTCTGGAAGGTTATATACATCATATTGTCGTGTTTCAGTCTTTGATTAATATATATCTCATGCACCGATATGTCATATTTCATAAATGACGCAAACTACTTTCTGATGTGTTGTCAACGGTTAGCAAAATTTAAGGTCGTTGTAATGACCGTGTTTGCAATAACGATGTTTCACTAAATGAAATGCTGAGTATATCTGTTCTATGGTGGGTGTTGGGTCGTCTGTACCGATTGTGACGAGGATTTACTCCGCACTGATTCCATTTAAAATTGACTGCGGACTTGCAGCCGGTGTGACTGTTCATTACAGTGGATGCTTATTGACCTATCGCCAAATGCCCGACACAACACCTTTTGCCAATTTTTTTCATTATGACATCACAATTAAATGGCCCGTCAAAGACTCGTTTGATTATGACATTACAATCGATTGACGTAAAAAAAGCACATGGGCAGCCATGTGTCTCCTGGACAATTTAAAGATTGATACTTCGGTATCTGTGATTTTAATTTTTTTTTCAATTGAAAAATACAAATGTATCTATGTAAACTTGAAAGACCAAGAAATGAATTTGGTCAAGGGTAACGTCAAAACAATTTGTGTCCAAAGCGAGAGGATGGGAAGCAGTCTATTTGGTCAAAAGTATCATAACTATCGGTAATATGGTAAGAATTTAAATTGTCATGGTGTTATTCAAAATGGCGCCCAAGAATAGTAAACATGCCGGTTTTAAAAAGTAGCGTGTTAAATTTTATTTACGTTAATATGTAATATTGTCTGATTCAGATAAAATGGTGGGGCGGATTAACATTTAGATTAACATACTGACGATTTTACTCACTTCTAGTCAGTGTAATCTTAATGTTATGCTTTATTACCTATACTTTAAATTCATCCATTTCAAGAAAGGGTTCACAAGACTCCACCCCGCCAGTTTATATGTATTTACTATACATTAAATCTAATTTATTGAAATAATGTCTGCACAAATCACACGTATTGAACATGTCAATAGAAGTATCTTATAAATGTTATTCTCCAACAGGTCAAGTCTCCATGATAGAAAACCAAATGATCATATGTTTTCTGTCATGGACAGGTTTAACAGTTATTAAAACATAACATCACCAGTATGGCAATCTGTATGTCATAGCATGCTGGTTGTTTAAACTGAAAATGCGGATATACTTCAATAAATCATTATAAGCCCACATACTTTTTTCAAAGACAGCTGCAAAAAATCGTTTTTATATAAATAAGTATATTATTATATATAAGATATTATTAACCAGAAGGTTTCCAATAAACAAATGACTAATGTCTTTGACAGAATATAGTAAAGAAGGTAAAGTGTTTGTGGAGAAATATTTCATTTTTTATCTGAGTCATGGAACAGCTGTTTATAAAGGGTGGGCTCTAGTGTGAAATATTTCTCACAATTGCAGCGTTGGTTTTTCGAACTTGAGGTTCCGAGTTTGATCACTGGATCAAATCATGAATAACTGAATTTTCTTTAGATTGGGCAGTGAGAGATCCTTCGCCATGTCTCGGGTGAAACTTTTCAGCCGAAACCTTACGTTATGATTAATAATCTTCATTGCATTTTCATAAACTCCATAACAAAGGTCCAGATTCGTGATACTTCACGCTAGCTTGTATCATCATCAAGTGTCGGAATGTGAAATAGAATGATATTACAAATTAAACTTTCTTATAAAAATGTTAAAAGTGGTGTTTTTATTTTCTAATTCAAAAGGCCGTCGAAAAGTTAAATCGTCCCGTTCTCAAAAATAGTCGGAGCGCTTTCGAGTACCGCTGTTACCCGAGTTGATTTTTATGAGAACTTGTACCAGTTTACCTGCGGAAAGGCGATGGATTTCCCAGGTATATTGTAACCGAGTTTCCTCTACCACAGTTTAAAAACAATACCAACCACTGTTGTATTGCCGGAAAATTTATGAGTGTGGTGTACATGTAAATCACCATTAAAACAAACGAACAAAATAGAAAAAAATGTGTGCTTGGCTATTCTATCAAAACATGATTTTATTGTTATTCAGCATATACTAGACAGATAAAGTGGACAGGCAGTATTTGAGTACAATGCATTGATACATTGAATTTCTGAATAGCACTTAGATGAATGCAGTTTGTAGATCTAGGATTCTACATTATTTGCATACTTTCAACTCTGGATGTAAACAATAACTATCATAATGAAATGTACAAAGTTGTATGCACATCAAACAAAATAATAAAGATGTAAATATTGAAAAAGTAAATTAAGATGTAAACTACCATTAGGCTGACGTCTCTGATCAACTCCATTGTCTGTCACAGGTATCGCTTGTGATACTGACGGTTAATGATCTGTATCCTTTTATTTATATAGACGTATTGAGCTTTGTTAAAGATTTGTTAAATAAACTAACTTTTGATCTGGATATTGTATTTATAAAGTTGTGTTACATGGTTACTGCAGACTCACTACTATAAACTTCGTTTTCGTTTTACATGTATTAATGTTTTACATCACGCCAATCATATTTTACTTATACGGAGATGCTACAAGAGAAATTCCTCGTATTTTGACCGTTGCTATGGACTGATGTCAATGCAGTGAGGACTCTTTTACGTACCACACCTATCGTTATACAGAACCTCCTGTGACTTGCAGATCGCATACCGAGCGCTTGGTGACGTATAATCATGGCCAAAGTTTTTTTTTTCATTCGAAGGACTCGATCGACCCGAACCAGGGACTTTCCACAAGGCTACATAATCAGATTTTAAAACATAATACCAAAGTTAAAGTTTTCGTACAGGGAAATGATGATTCAGCGAATGGTTCTTCAAGCAACCTCATGAAACTCATTAAAAGTAAACACATCACTCTGACCGTACACATAAATACAGTTGATATAAAAAACATGCTGGAATTACTAATAGACAATATATTTGTAATGTTCGGAAACGTTGTCTATCAAAAAACTGTCGGCATTCCTATGGAAACCACTTGTCCCCATTTATTGGCTGACCTGTTCCTTTATTCATACGAAGCAGACTCCACTCAGAAACTGCTGAATCAAAAGAAGAAAAAGCTAGCGGTGTCCTTTAATTTGACATTTAGATATATCAACGACGTTTTGTCAATTAATAACGACAATTTTCATACATATGTCAATGCGATATATCCCAGTGAACTAAAAATTAAAGATATAACAGAATGAAGCACACACGCTTCCTACTTGGAGTCTATATTTCACAAATTATGCGATGTTTAACATATGAACATTTGATATACAGATGTAAACTACTGACAATTTATTGACACAGGGATATCGAAATACGTATTTGATGTCAGTATGGAAAAGTAACGATGGGAAAGTCAAAATCGTTGCGTTTGTCGCATAACTTAGTTGTTAATTTCCCGTCTGTGTCTATAGTAAGTAAAATGTCAAAGTATGAAGCGTGTGTGCTTGATTCTGTTGTATCTTTAATTTCTTGTTCGCGGAGATATATATAGACATATGTATGAAAATTGTCATAATTATTATATACTCATCGTATTTCATCTAATATATACTCACTGTATGTCATCTATTATATACTCACTGTATGTCATATATTAACTCATCGTATGTCATTTATCATATACTCATCGCATGTCATCTATTATAAACTAATCGCATGTCATCCATCATTTAGTCATCGCATGTCATCTATTATATAGTCATCGCATGTCATCTAGTATATACTCATCGAATGTCATCTTTTTTATACTCATCGCATGTCATCTATCATTTAGCCATCGCATGTCATCTATTATATAGTCATCGCATGTCATTTATCATATAGTCATCGTATGCCATATATTATATAGTCATCGCATGTCATCTATTATATAGTCATCGCATGTCATATATAAACTCATGTCATCTATCATATCAATCATTCATAATAATATCATCTTATATCAACTCCGATATTTCAGGATTCTCGTAATTGTAATATTAGTTATAAATTTTGTTGTTGTCTATGGTACTTATTGCTATTTTTGTTTGGAATTCTTGTTGTAATTATTATTTCATGACCTTCCCATATCCTCTAGATGCTGATTGACTTTTAATACTTCCTGTTCTTGTTCAATCGTTATATTGATCCCAAAATCACTTTGTAGGTTGACATAAGAAATCCAACATCCAGTTCATGTGATGTCATAGTAGGAATGACGTCATTATTTCTGTTGTTTCATACAGCGCTACTTGTTTCCAGTAAAGTAATTTCAGGATCCCGACATAGTAATATAAATAAGTCAACTAAGAGAATAATGTAACATATGTTGACTTTTGAAATCTTAAAATTATTTTTGTTTGGGATTCTTGTTGAATTGTTAATTGGGATTTTTGTTGAAATTATTTTTGTCGTTTGGGATTTTTGATGTTATTAATGCTGTAAATGATGTATGGAATTTTAGATTCCTGTTGTAATTGTTGTTAAAGATTCCTGTTGTAATTGTTGTTAAAGATTCCTGTTGTAATTGTTGTTTAAGATTATTGTTGTAATTGTTGTTAAAGATTCCTGTTGTAATTGTTGTGAAACATTCCTGTTGTAATTGTTGTTAAAGATTCCTGTTGTAATTGTTGTTTAAGATTCTTGTTGTAATTGTTGTTAAAGATATTTGTTGTAATTGTTGTTTAAGATTCTTGTTGTAATTGTTGTTAAAGATTCTTGTTGTAATTGTTGTATAAGATTCTTGTTGTAATTGTTGTTAAAGATTCCTGTTGTAATTGTTGTTAAAGATTCTTGTAGTAATTGTTGTTAAAGATTCTTGTTGTAATTGTTGTTAAAGATTCCTGTTGTAATTGTTGTTAAAGATTCCTGTTGTAATTGTTGTTTAAGATTCTTTTAGTTGTTGTTGTTTAAGATTCTGGTTGTGATTGTTGTGAAACATTCCTGTTGTAATTGTTGTTAAAGATTCCTGTTGTAATTGTTGTTTAAGATTCTTTTATTTGTTGTTGTTTAAGATTCTTGTAGTTATTGTTGTTTAAGATTTTTATTGCAATTATTGTTTAAAATTCCTGTAGATTTTATTGTTGTTGTTTTTGTTGGGATTCTTCTTTTAATTATTATTGTTGTTTTGAATCATTGTTATAGTTGTTTTGTTGTTTCGGAGTCCTGTTGTAATTATTGTTTGCGATTATTGTTGCAATTGTTGTTCGAGATTGTTGTTGTAATTAATAGTTGTTTGGGATTCATGTTGTAATTGTAGTTGTTTGGGATTCTTGTTGTAATTGTAGTTGTCTTGGTATTCTTGTTGTAATTGTAGTTGTTTGGTATTCTTGTTGTAATTGTAGTTGTTTTGGTATTCTTGTTGTAATTGTAGTTTTGGGGATTCTTGTTATAATTATTTTGTTGTTTCGGAGTCCTTTTGTAAATATTGTTTGGGATTTTTGTTGTAATTGTTGTTTGGGATTTTTGTTGTAATTGTTGTTGTTTGGGAGTCTTTTCTAATTATAGTTGTCTGGGATTCTTGTAATTGTGATTTTTTGTTATTTTCTTCTTCTTGTTGTACTTAAGGGCTCTTGTTGTACTTTAGGCCTCTTGTTGTAGGTTGCACTTTTCAACTAAAATGTTGCACGATGACACCTACGGTATGTCTAGAAAAAGTTAAGGCAGAAAATGTATTTACAAAACGCGCTATAATCATAACTTCTCTTGTCGATTCCTCTCGGATATTCTGAAAGTGATTCCCCGTATTATGTTCATTGCTTTATTTTTATGAAATTAATTAGATTATTTTAACAAAATACATTTACCTGTTCATATTGAAGATGTTGAAATTGTATATGAATATCATTTTCTTTTTACATGCCCTTTCTACAGAGTTTTAAGATCTGAATAAATAAATAAATATTATTACAAAAGGCCGTATATGTATAAATTAGTCCAGTTATTAAGTATCAGAAATAAAACAGAGTTGTGTTACCTGTCTAAGTTTATTAATAATGCCTTTGTATAGAGGAAAAAATGACATATTTCAATGTTCTTCCTCCAGTTTCATTTTCTTTTGATCACTCGTAATCTACTCTATGTACGTTTTCAATTTAATTAGTATATAAGTATTTATTTATATGTATTGCACATGTATATATATATATGTACACACATATGTATATGCTTATGCTGATGAGTGGCAAGGCTTAAGGCAATTGAATGAATAAACTGAATCATTACCTGTTCATATGACCTAAAAGTAATTAAATAGAATTATTTGTACACGTTAATTTAAAAATCAGAAAGTTTGATGGTGTTAGTGTTTCTTTTATGCATTGCAGTAAATTTTCATCTTTCCAAACAAATACAAATAATAAGGAATACAATAACAAAAAATGAATAAACAGGAATAAAAAAACAAAATAAATAAACAACCGCTAAAACGCAAAAAGAAGTAAATGAAAAAAAAAATCTAAACAGTGACAGACTTAGAATAATAAATTCCATTTTGATCTTAAGTATATTAAGTTTTTATTTAACCGAGAAAAACTATCTAACATTTTAAAATTGTTTTCATTTTTGTTTTATCATATTAAATCCCATTTATATCAAAGAAAAGAAAAATCATGTAATCGTAACATAGATAAAGTTCATTGACTCCTGTCGACTGGATAGAAATAATTCTCTGTTGTGATTGATTGTGCGAGGCAAAACATAAATTTAGATAAACATTTGAATGAATTTATTTTCCTTAATTCTTATTAAATAAGATAAAATACTTACTTTTTCACACCTTAAAACTTTACTTGTTTGTTTATTTGCCTTATATAATTAAGTATTATTTAAATTCGTATGTATTTCAAGGTAAGTTGTAAAACGAATGGCAAATTACACAGTGCTCTGTCATGAAATCGTATTCGATGATGTTAAACACTTGACCTCAGGTATGTTATGGACGCCAGGTAACTCAACAGACTTGTAATTATTGACTTCAGGTATGTTATGGACGTCAGGTAACTCAACAGACTTGTAATCATTGACTTCAGGTATGTTATTGACGTCAGGTAACTCAACAGCCTTGTAATTATTGACTTCAGGTATGTTATGGACGTCCGGTAACTCAACAGACTTGTAATCATTGACTTCAAGTATGTTATGGACGTCAGGTAACTCAACAGACTTGTAATTATTGACTTCAGGTATGTTATGGACGTCAGGTAACTCAACAGACTTGTAATTATTGACTTCAGGTATGTTATGGACGTCAGGTAACTCAACAGACTTGTAATTATTGACTTCAGGTATGTAATGGACGTCAGGTAACTTAACAGACTTGTAATTATTGTTATTACAGAAATAATTTAGTACTGCTTTCTCCATAGATCTCTTCTAGGTTACAACTCTGTATATTTCATTCTGAAGAGGCTTAATTACATAATTGACATAGCTGTCAGTTGCAAGAATATATTGTTATACTGTTAAATAAAAATTTATTTTAAAAATGTTCGGATGTATGTTTGGTAAGTTATGTTTTATCTCACTGTAATAACAAATAACAAAACGTCACAACTATCCACGTACGCTATGGTCTCCGGCAACAGGGATTCTACATTACAGCGGCATCAACATTAAAGCAAGATATGTCATTGCCATTGCTGCGAGAAAAGACGTTCAGTTCCGAATGCCAAACGCTTGTCGCCATTTCAAACCACGTCTCTAGTACTCCCTGTTCAAAGGAAAGAAGAAAGAAACCAATTTAATTTTAGATATTTACATCAGTTGCAATGTAGACCATGCGTGGAATATTCTTGGTCTCACTTTGAATTTCATTGAGACAATAAATCATAAAATTAATATCAGTGCAGGAATGCGTTTATTTATGTTAAGTCTTTTTCATCGTTGTAGCCAATCCGATCACAACGTACGCAGAAATGATCATCTACCTTTCGGAAGTACACTTACACAAGCAGAGAGAAAGAAAGAGAGAGAGAGAGAGAGAGAGAGAGAGAGAGAGAGAGAGAGAGAGAGAGAGAGAGAGAGAGAGAGAGAGAGAGAGAGAGAGAGAGAGAGAGAGAGAGAGAGAGAGAGAGAGAGAGAGAGAGAGAGAGAGAGAGAATTTACGGGAATGACAATATTTGTGGACTCGCAACGGTTGTACCCGGTCGATAGGGGTTACTTAATTCTTCATGGCACCTGTTTTCACCTCTGGATGTGTGTTGTTCAACCCACAGTTAACATGCAGATACCATAGCAAGAAAACATATCAAATAATTTGAAAACACACCAGTAAATACTAATTCACAATGACCTATTTCCTCCAACCAAACTCATGTGCTATGGTTCACATCTGAGACAATTGATCAAAAATAATCAACACGACGTACAAGTCAATTAATCTATTATTCAGATAAAGGTAAATAATGGACTAATTGATCAATTATATTTCTTGAATCTGACAGACGACAACTTTCCCCGCGAGTTGTGTTCTGATTTTAATACAATCCCTGGATTTTGTTTTCACGACGGATGTTTACTCCACGACAAAAATGGTTGTAATAGGATGATCTCCTCATTACACAATTATGTATTCTGCCGCGAAGAACTACTTCCGGTGAACGAAACGATTTCGGTCTGTTGCTTAACCGCAGGATGTCTAAAGCTATCATAAAACACAATTTTGCTATTAAGTACAATGAAATGAATCTAATCACGTTATCTTTACATAATTGCGATGTTTATAAACGTCCTTGACCCTGTATTAATCATTGTCCTATATGCTAGATTACTTTCCATCATTTTATGCGTATCAATTTAAAATAATATTCAAGGAAATCATTTCAGGGCTTAGCTAGTGTAATAATTTGAATCCTAAATCAGTTTTGGAAGATCGTATAATACCTGTCACATTCTGCCATTCTTTTACATTTGTAAAGAAGACATCTAGAGGAATACATTTCAAACAAACTCCTGTGACAATTTCCGAGACTATATCAAAATAAAAGCATGTTGATTAAATTTAGTCATGTAAATATAAACTAGCGATGTAAAAGGTGCTCCCAAATAAGAAAGTTCCGAAATATACGTTCCGGCCAGGTTTTTTCACTTACTACGCACAATTCAGTCTCGTTTGTCGCGTGATTATTCGCGAGTATGGGTAAATTGTTGATGGTATCGATGTATAAAGTAATACATATCATTTCAAACTTCGTCATAGTTAATTTTAATTATGTAGTGGATTCCTAAGATTATACCTAAGATTTTGGCTATAGGCATAGGAATAAACTATGGTTATCTCTTAAATTGTTCAACAAACAGACAGCAGAAATTCTCACACGTGTTTTTCAGGTATGTCCTAGGAACAACAAAAAATGCGTTTCACCGGTTGCTAGATTCTTTTGTAAAATAAAAGGACTTTGATTACTTTTGATGATGATTAGATATGTAAAATTATTTATTACATTATAGAATGTTAACATCCGAAATTGCATGAAACTCTGGTAAATATATCGAGAATTTATACACTTAGAATTAAATGAATGCTATCAAAAACCAAGTATCATTGGTGTTAATTGATCCTGATACCGGTATTTTAAAATATCTTAGGTCAATGTTCGGTCCTTAGTTTTCTCACTGTCTTACGAAGATAAATTCTTGATTAAATATTGAAGAAGTGCCGATGGCATACATGTAGGAGATTACATTTATTATAATTAATATCTATATTTGATACAATTTTATGTTCCACAATAGCCTGAGTAGCTTTGCCCTTTTTTTTGGTCAGTTATATTGAAAGATTTGTTCAATAATATTAAATTTTTACTACTTCGATTGACAAAAAATAACAAAAAAAAGATATACACAGGCATAATAAGTCTTAAGGTCCTATATGTTTTGTGAAAATTGCTTCAGAAACCAAGGTTTGACACTTTTTTCAATTGCAATTGATTAACTCAGCCGTCACTTACTATTTCTTTATGAATATCACACTAGAACTGACATTATTTTCACAAAATATATAGGAATGTAAGACTTTTTATGCCTAGGTATAGCTTTTATTTGTTATTGTACATTAAGTACATATAGTAAAGTGTAGAACAAAATCGAAATATATATTTGTTTTGTAAATACAGCCTTTTTAGTATACCAACAAATATAACAGAGTGTAAAATATATGTTCGTTTTACAACTGAAAAGATCAGTAATCTGTCAAATTCCTTATATTTGTTAAATTCCCGAGATTTCTGAGGTATCCACGACAAATTCAATTGACCACGTACTAAAACACTTCCGAAATATTACATACATAATTCATGCGGGGTTGTAATATTAGGTGTTGGATTAACGTATTATAAATTTCGCTTCAATAATGTTCTAATATACGTTAATCCAACACCTAATATTACAACCCCCGCATTTGACTCAAATTCATGACCTTTGGTAAAACTCCAAAAAGAGGTAGGTAAGTTTGACGAACCATTAATCAAAATAGACTTTCAATAGATTATCTTACAAAATGTTACAAAATGATCAAAATGCGTATCTGGATATATATATATATATATATATATATATATATATATATATATATATATATATATATATATATATATATATATATATTTAGCAATTAGCATTGACAAATAAATATTTTCTTTGAACTCTGATTGTTTCGAATCAGAATGGTAAAACCGCATGCTAGAAGCTTGTCGATGAATTAGGGGGTCGTATGAACATTTACAAACAATATGTATATTGCAAGGTAACCATACGTTTTTTAATTATAATGCGTATATGTGAAATCAGGCTCCAGTTGACCATGCGATCCTGAACTGGAATACTGTATCCTGAACTGGAATATCTGTATCAATACATCCAATTGAACACGAATCCCTGAACGCCATGAACTGCCATGTCAGTACATACCAATATTTTAACAAAATCACGGCAATCTGTCATGTCAGAATACCAATATTGTAACACGAATCCCTGAACGCCATGAACTGCCATGTCAGTACATACCAATATTTTAACAAGAATCCCTGAACGCCAAGAACTGTCATGTCAGTACATACCAATATTGTAACAAGAATCCCTGAACGCTATGAACTGCCATGTCAATACAAACCAATACTGTAACACGAATCCCTAAACGCTATGAACTGTCATGTCAGTACATACCAATATTCTAACACGAATCCCTGAACGCTATGAACTGTCATGTCAGTACATGAACTGAACGGCATGAGCTGTCATGTCAGTACAAACCAATACTGTAACACGAATCCCTAAACGCTATGAACCATATCAATACATACCAATATTTTAACACGAATCCCTGAACGCCATGAACTGTCAAGTCAATACATACCAATATTGTAACACGAATCCCTGAACGCCATGAACTGTCATGTCAGTACATACCAATACTGTAACAAGAATCCCTGAACGCCATGTACTGTCATGTATTACAAACCAATACTGTAACACGAATCCCTGAACGCCATGAACTGTCAATGTCCATTACTGTAACATAATCCCTGAACGCCATGAACTGCCGTAACAAGTAACAAGAATCCCTGAACGCCATGAACTGCCATGTCAATACAAACCAATACTGTAACAAAAATCCCTGAACGCCATGAATTGTCATGTCAGTACATACCAATACTGTAACAAGAATCCCTGAACGCCATGAACTGCCGTATCAATACATACCATTACTGTAACAAGAATCCCTGAACGCCATGAACTGCCATGTCAATACAAACCAATACTGTAACTGTAACATGAACTGTCATGTCAGTATACCTGTAACAAGAATCGCCATGAACTGTCCAGTATCTGTAACAAGAATCCCTGAACGCCATGAACTGTCGTATCAATACATACCATTACTGTAACAAGAATCCCTGAACGCCATGAACTGCCGTATCAATACATACCATTACTGTAACACGAATCCCTGAACGCCATGAACTGCCGTATCAATACATACCATTACTGTAACAAGAATCCCTGAACGCCATGAACTGCCGTATCAATACATACCATTACTGTAACAAGAATCCCTGAACGCCATGAACTGCCGTATCAATACATACCATTACTGTAACAAAAATCCCTGAACGCCATGAACTGTCATGTCAGTACATACCAATACTGTAACAAGAATCCCTGAACGCCATGAACTGTCATGTCAGTACATACCATTACCCTGAACGCCATGAACTGTCGTGTCAGTACATACCATTACTGTAACAAGAATCCCTGAACGCCACGCCGTATCAATACCCATTACTGTAACGCCCTGAAGAACTGCCGTATCAATACATCCATTACTGTAACAAGAACCCTGAACGCCATACTGCCGTATCACATACGTAACAAAAATCCCTGAACGCCATGAACTGTCACCGTCATCATAAATACATAATCCAATGAACTGTAACACGTAACAAAAATCCCTGAACGCCATGAACTGTCATGTCAGTACATACCAATACTGTAACAAGAATCCCTGAACGCCATGAACTGTCATGTCAGTACATACCATTACTGTAACAAGAATCCCTGAACGCCATGAACTGCCGTATCAATACATACCATTACTGTAACAAGAATCCCTGAACGCCATGAACTGCCGTATCAATACATACCATTACTGTAACACGAATCCTGAACGCCATGAACTGTATCAATACATACCATTACTGTAACAAGAATCCCTGAACGCCATGAACTGCCGTATCAATACATACCAATACTGTAACAAAAATCCCTGAACGCCATGAACTGTCATGTCAGTACATACTAATACTGTAACACGAATCCCTGAACGCCAAGAACTGTATCAATACATACAGTACATAACGCCATGAACTGTCAAGTCAATACATACCAATACTGTAACAAGAATCCCTGAACGCCATGAACTGTCATGTCAGTACATACCAATATTGTAACAAGAATCCCTGAACGCCATGAACTGAAATACATACCATTACTGTAACAAGAATCACCATGTCATGTCAGTCCAAACCAATACTGTAACAAGAATCCCTGAACGCCATGAACTGCCGTATCAATACATACCATTATTGTAACAAGAATCCCTGAACACCATGAACTGCCGTATCAATACATACCATTACTGTAACAAGAATCCCTGAACGCCATGAACTGCCGTATCAATACATACCATTACTGTAACAAAAATCCCTGAACGCCATGAACTGTCATGTCAGTATTACTGTAATAAGAATTGAACGCCATGAACTGTCATAGTAAACCAATATTGTAACAAGAATCCCTGAACGCCATGAACTGCCATAGTACATACCAATATTGTAACAAGAATCCCTGAACACCATGAACTGTCATGTCAGTACAAACCAATACTGTAACACGAATCCCTGAACGCCAAGAACTGCCGTATCAATACATACCAATCTAACCAGGCATATTTATTTAATGATATAAAAAGGTTGAGAATAGGTAGTTTAACATTTGATTAAAAACTGAAAGTTTTATTCCACTCCACTAAGATGGCCTTTGTTGCAATTCTAGGTCCATGTAAGTGTAGCTAAAAGCCATTAAAGAGAGTATATCTAGTAGAAAAAAAAGTATTTACGAGGAACCTTTAAATCTTAATATATTTACCATCCTGATAATTCAGACCTGAAAATTCTTTAACTTCTATATATTATTATTGATTCACTAAATCAAGATACATAAAGGGAAAAAAAAGTATCAGCGCACCTGTGTTAGAGGAACATAATAGCGTTACCTGTCGGATAGCTTTATCAACCTTTTCGCGAAATCCTAATTATCTATTCGGAGCTTTCCTAATTTGATGGTTTTTAAATCGTCGTGAATTTTAGGAACTATTATACCGAGTCATATATTGAACTTAAATTAAGTAGTTATTATTTAGGTCCATTAAGGTTCAATCAAAGATCGTGTACTCCCCTTTTTACGTTTTTACGCGTTAATACGATAAGTAGTAATTCTAGATGACCGCATTAAAAGAAACCCTTTTAACCTTTCTCATTCATTGCAAGATTTTGATTCTGAACAATTTTGAAAAGATAAAGAGTTTAAAAGTATATATATATATATATATATATATATATATATATATATATATATATATATATATATATATATATATATATATATATATATATATATATATATATATTGAAGCTAAGTATTTCAATGATTTCACCGAGAACCATCATCTGGCAGCGGTATGGATTTTGCTGTATCATTAGAATCTCTATATACTTTCTTTAGTTAATGAATGTGATTTGCTTTAACATTTATATGAATTTCAAGGACATCCTGGAATCAAATTTGCCATTAAAGTATATCGTTTGTCATCCAGTTGATTTCGAGCAAGTATGATCAACTGATATCCAAAATTGGGTACAGGAAACTCTAGTTTGACGCCATATACATGTCTGGATTAATTGAAATGCTTTTGAAATTTTTACCTGTGAATTTCTCATGAATTTTAGATGGCAAAAAATTCGGGTTAATGGTTGATTCCCCGACCAAGAATATTAATCAGCATTTTACATACTGTG
Organism: Atrina japonica; assembly: GCA_030159075.1. Lineage (NCBI taxonomy): Eukaryota > Metazoa > Mollusca > Bivalvia > Pterioida > Pinnidae > Atrina > Atrina japonica. The sequence goes on along the minus strand of BROG01000256.1, from coordinate 123,680 downwards.
CAAAATTTCATATAGTTATTAATTCCGGATAGGGCCAAGCTTTTACCACGATTTCAGTTCAATGCTGTAATGGCGATTGTGCAATAGTATAATGGCGATGATGCAATATTACAATGGTGATGATGCAATAATTCGATGGCGATGATGCAATGGTACGATGGCGATGATGCAATAGTACGATGGCGTTGACCCAATAGTACAATGGCGATGATGCAATAGTAAGATGGCGATGATGCAATAGTACAATGGCGATGACCCAATAGTACAATGGCGATGATGCAATAGTAAGATGGCGATGATGCAATAATACAATGGCGATGACCCAATAGTACAATGGCGATGATGCAATAGTACGATAGTGACGATACAACAGTACAATGGTTATGATGCAGTAGTACGATGGCCATGAAGCAATAGTACGAAAGCGATGATGCAATAGTTCGATGGCGATGATACAATAGTACAATGGCGATGATGCAGTAGTAAGATGTCGATGATGCAATAGTACGATGGCGATGAAACAATAGTACAATGGCGATGATGCAGTAGTAAGATGGCGATGATGTAATAGTACAATGGCGATGACCCAATAGTACAATGGCGATGATGCAATAGTACGATGGCGATAAGGCAATAGTAAGATGACGATGATGCAATAGTAAGATGACGATGATGCAATAGTAAGATGGTGATGATGCAATAGTAAGATAGTGATGATGCAATAGTAAGATGGCGATGATGCAATAGAACGATGGCGATGATACAATAGTACGATGGCGATGATGCAATAGTAAGATGGCGATGATGTAATGGTACGATAGCGATGACCCAATAGTACAATGGCGATGATGCAATAGTAAGACGGCGATGATGCAATAGTACGATGGCGATGATGCAATAGTGAAATGGCGATGATGTAATAGTACGATGGCGATGATGCAATAGTAAGATGGCGATGATGTAATAGTACAATGGCGATGAACCAATAGTACAATGTCGATGATGCAATAGTTAGATGGCGATGATGCAATAGCAAGATGGCATTGATGCAATAGTACAATGGCGATGATGCAATAGTACAATGGCGATGATGTAATAGTACGATGGCGATGATGCAATAGTTAGATGGCAATGATGTAATAGTACAATGGCGATGATGCAATATTGAAATGGCGATGATGAATAGTACGATGGCGATGATGCAATAGCAAGATGGCGATGATGCAATAGTACGATGGCATTGATGCAATAGTACAATGGCGATGATGTAATAGTACGATGGCGATGATGCAATACACACTCCTCACAGCGGGTAACGGACCTTGACCTTATAGTTCACTGCATTCGGAAAGTATCGGTTATTCGGTGTGGTACAGTGATTTTCGGGACCGTTCCACAGTACTACTTTCGTCGTTTCTAAGTAACCATAGAACCTATGCTTCAAAATTGCAGATACGGAAAAGCCATTGAATCATTTAGATCTAGATTCACTAGTTTATGAGAAACAGCATGGAACTGTTCAGTTTTAGTAAAAACCCCATGAATGTTTTTACAATGATGATTTATTATTTCTTTGTATGCCATAGTAATCGGTCGAGTATATCGACAAAGTATGATTGGGTCATGATCCAAGGCTATGGGTATCAATCAGGACAACCAGGTCATCGGTTTTCATTCGGATGCAATAGTACAATGGCGATGATGCAATAGTACAATGGCGATGATGCAATAGTACAATGGCGATGATGCAATAGTACAATGGCGACGATGTAATAGTACAATGGCGATGATGCAATAGTACAATGGCGACGATGCAATAGTACAATGGCGATGATGCAATAGTACAATGGCGATGATGCAATAGTACAATGGCGACGATGCAATAGTACAATGGCGACGATGCAATAGTACAATGGCGACGATGCAATAGTACAATGGCGATGATGCAATAGTACAATGGCGACGATGCAATAGTACAATGGCGATGATGCAATAGTACAATGGCGATGATGCAATAGTACAATGGCGATGATGCAATAGTACAATGGCGATGATGCGATTGTTATATCGCATGGTCTCCTGTGCATCATTCTACCATCGCACAATTGTATCGACATATTATTCCATGTAAATTTAATATTTTTCATTCATTAACTACTTTGAAAAGAATAATACTGTGGTTTCTGTTCAGTCACTTCCAGAAGTTTTAAAAAACAACTCTACTGTAAAAAAAATAACAATACATTTCTCGCTTGAGATTGAGCATTGAGTAGAACATCAGACCTAGATGTAGAAATACAGTTCGTTATACTCCTTATGATATATCGAACGCTTGTTATACGTCTCTACATGTAAAAGGGGGTACCGTGGCCGTGTGGTTAGAGTATCTCGCTTCAAACCATGTAGTCTCTTATATATAATCAGCGCAGGTATGAGCCCCGCCGGAACCTAAGCTGATTTTGTGAGAAAGTTTGTCAGTTTACTTGCGGATGGCCAGTGGTCTCTTCCCGTATACAGGGTAACTAGTCGCCACTATATAACTGAAAAATTTGTGTCTGGCGTAAAACAGCATTCAAAATTCAAAATACTTGTAAGGCCTCCATTTGTTGTATTTATTATTATTATTATTATTATTATTATTATTATTATTTTTATTATTATTATTATTATTATTATTAGTTTTATTATTATTATTATTATTATTTTTTTTATTATTATTATTATTATTATTATTATTATTGTTATTATTATTATTATTATTATTATTATTATTATTATTATTATTATTATTATTATTTTGTAAATAAACAAATAACTTAAACATGAACTAATTCTGAAAAAATGGTCGACATTATTTATTTTGTGTTTAGTTGATGAAAAAGAATTAAAATAAACACTGGAGAAAAACTACCTTTTTAAACAATTCTCCAAAAATGTAGAAATAAACCCTGTGACCTTAGTATACTCAAATGAATAGATATTCGAGACCTTGATGTTTGTCTTACAAAGGAACATACTGACCCGAAACAATAGCTAAAAAGCGTAATCTCTAACACCAAAAAATTCCATTCAAAACTTTAAATTTCCAGTTCAGTTTTGAATTATTCTAGTACGACGAATCGCTACTGGTCAAATCAGCGTGGAGTGCACCCGGCGGTCCTCTTCTTTATATTTTTGTGTGTGTACACAATTACAATTTCTCTAGAAGTAAATAGGAGTATTAACTTCTTACTTTGATGTGTACCGAAGTCATTTTATTATATGTAAGTGAATATCCGCCATGTAAACAGTTTCATCTATATTGTAGAAATACTAATTAAAAGCATGAGGATGTGGTGTGGTATAAAGGATTAAACGTAGAGACCTGCCGTTGTATTGAATTAAGTGTTTAGTGAACATACAAAAAACTTTTTTGATTTACTTATGTGTGTATTTAATACACATATCTTGATTGTTCCTTTCCCACTTAACTTCCGGTTTGAACTTTCCCTTTAACACGGGCATGTCCGGTAAACTTTGTCACAGGTTGTAATTGTTTCTAAAAAGCGCCGGGGGAATGTAAATAAGATATGTGTGTATTTTAACAAAATTTTATTGACATTATAAAGTTTGCGGGGTTTACTAATGAGAATTAGTTACTATTCCTACCACGCTTTAAAACGGAACAAATTCCGGTAGCCATTGTGTTCCGGAACAAATGTGGACGTGATCCAAATGCCAGTGCGTGTGGGTCGTTGTAAGTATTTTTGGCGGGATAAAGATTGGGAATTTAATACCTTAAAGGACTAGTATTAATTTTCTACAATTTTATCGAAACAAGAATAAACTTAAACAATGATTGCTAAGCAAGTGAAAACTTGTAAAAATGCATGTTAATTACAACTCCTTAAAGTTGACTAATTGTCACTTTCCTATTTTGTTAAATTTTTTCTTTAAGATGCGACGTCGGAAAGTATAAAGCAGAAAATTATCATTGTATAATTGTATTTTCCTATATCAAATTTCTGATTCAGGAATATACAAATTCCATTGTAAAACTATATTTGTAAGAGATGTAACGGATTAAAAGTAAATCAAATTTAACACAGGGGCATTAAACTTTGAAGTACGTGTTATTTCATAGATAAGTCAACAAGGTCTCGATGATGTATACACATTGTTCACCATTGCGTGATTTCGATAACAAAATATACCTCTCACAGGCGGATTTAGAGGGCGCGTGGGGTGCTTCCCCATAAAATTGCCTTTAAAAAGATAGAAAATATTAAATAAAATTATAGTGTCTAGAAGCCAAAAATGGCCTCTCAGAGATATAAAAATCCAAAATTTTTCTAGACTGAATTCAGAAAAAGGCTTCCCAGGTTTTTTAAAAATACAATTTTTTTCTGGACCCCACTTGAATTGCTCTTGTAACATTTGTGTTCGTTGAAACTCAAGGTTTTTTGTGAATAATAAGTCTGTCTGTTTAATGCATCATTTGGAAATTCACTCTCTGTGCATGTCTGGGGAAATGCCCTGCACCACAGAGCAAACTAGGGGAAAACCGTGGTTCTGTGTCTGAAATCTAGACCATACCTCATGGGCTTCCAATTAATTGGATTATTCAAAATATAATCCTGGGAGCTTACTCCCGAGCCCCCTGGTCATCACCAAATTCCACCGGTTCAATTTTCAGGTTAAATTAATATATAAATGAAGAATTCTTAAGAATAAAGAGGTCATAATTCAGTGTCTGGCGGCTATTACTAATAAGGCCGAAATTCTGTCCCAATTTTGATTACTTTTTTGCTAACTCCACCCTCTTTTGAGAAGGATCATCAGTGTGGTTTATTAGCGGAATCCGGGCGTATTTTCCGTCTGGAAGCAGAAAAATGCGTCTACGGACTTACAAATTTTAAGTGTTTTCTGAAAGATGATTAAAACCCGACCCCATTAGGAGCCAACACTTAGGAGCCAACACATTAGTTGTATGTTTTAATTTTTGTATTTACCCCCCTCAGAGTAAATTCAAAAATTAAAACATGACAAAGGATTCAGGCAGAAGCCCAGCGAAAAAATGGGTGTAAACCTTTGATTTTGCAGTAAAAACCCGAAAATGTACAATAAATTTCCAGAAATGTTCGCGCCTCGCTCTGCCTAGCGGCGATAGTCTATCGATACATTTTTGACCCCTCAAAGCATGGGAAACTTCTTTTGTGTCTGGAAGCTTTCAAATTCATAATTGTTTGTTTGTTTGTTTTTTTTTAATAACTTCGTTTCTCTAAAGTCTCAAATGAATTAACGTGAACGTGCTCAATAAAGCTTGTTTTATAACAGTCTAGTATAATTCTGTTACCCTTACCCCAACCCTGAAAAATTCTTGATCCGCATCCTAGGCCAAAATTCTGCATCCGCCTATGCCTCTACCAGTAAAACCCCTTCATGTGTGTGTTTATCGTAACTTTTTTATTAACATGTAATACGGCATTTGTCTTACGCATTATTTCTTTTGTTTTGTATACTTTTGTATCTAAAAATTGGGAAATAACGAAATATAATATTTGAACAGTGCTTAGTTACACAGTTGTCCTGGTCCGTTCCCATTTGACCCATTTTATTCCGATCCGTATTCAATTTATATTTTCTAAACAGTATTAGATTACATATAAAGATGGGAAATTGTATCTTCCTCCCCTCGCAGATATAATTATCAGAGATAATACTTTTACTGGCTTGTCAACTTAATTGACGTTTAACCCGTAATTCTTTATGCAAATCCGTAGCTCCTGGACTCTGCGGGTTCAGTGTAATGTAAGTCCGTGTCAATTTAAAGAAGATTGTGATGTTTGGCTTTTACCAAAATTCCAATTAGCGTATCTACTTCGTCTGGTTTGAAATAATAATCTAGAACGTAAAACGAAGTATATAACTTAAACTATTCATAGCGCATGTACAGTGATGAAATGTGATTATTTTTGTAAATTTCAAGACTAGATGTACGTGTACTCGCGCACTTAATTGTTATTAAAAATACGTTTTGAATTTATATTTTAAAAGTTTGTTGATTGGTGTACCCCGATAATGATGCATGGTAAGGCTACGATAAATAAAATGATGTGTTTTGAAAATCCCGAAAATTAGCCATTTTGAAGATGGTAAAGTCCCATGACGCTAAACTCTAATAATTACAGCGCCTCCGTGGAGCAATCGGAGATCGGCAGGATATAACGACTGGCATTATTCGGGTTACATGAGTCTGGAAAATCATTACCCAATTTTGGCCAAAACCGAACCTTCTCTATATCAATTTGCATGTATTTATTCTAATTTGATTTAGATTTGAGGAATTATTTTAGGATAAATCAAAAAAGTTGAGCTTGAGTATTGAACAAAATCGGTGACTTCGGGTCCTGATCTGTAAAACTTACCCAAACACATAAATATATAATCCAAAATAAATAATGTTTACCCCACAAATGACTTTATGTAAAAATCTATATTATTATTATTATTATTATTATTATTCAGTCTGTTGAATTTATTTTTAATGGTGTTTTACGCAACACTCATCATTTTTTTTCAGTCATATGGTGGCAGCCATTTTTTAATGGTGGGCCCAGCCCATTTTTTAATGATGGGAGAAATCTGATTGGCTGAGCAAATTTGAGAATGTTCCAGTTACAAATGTACCCCCAGGTTACAATGTACCCGGGAAGAGACAACCGGCGTTCCGCAAGTAAACTGGCAAACTTTCTCTCAAAAATCAACTTAGGTTCCAGCAGGAGTCAAGCCTGTGTTGACCAGAAGAACATGGTCAAAAGAGCGATGCTCTAACCATCCGGAAACGGAGGCCCCACCCTGCAAAAGCGTTATTAAAGAATGTAAACCAAATAGTTTTTCTCCCTTTTTGATTTTCCCGTGAATATCATGGGAATATTGTTTTAGTCCTTATAAAATGAATTTGTTTTTGTTATTTTCCGTATTAGCTGAACTGCGTTGTCAAATTATAACGCACCTGCAGCCCTAACTTGTCCATCTTTATAGGTAGTGTACTACAGTGTATCAACACAAAATGAACTAGATCACCGATTTGTTTTACAGATTACTGATATAATTTGCATAATATAAACATTTTGATGATTAAGAATCGCAGTTATGATCAGCATATTAGTTTGAGGGGACGTTTTACATTTTCTAATAATTAACTGTTTATTTCGTCTGTAGGCCTTGAGGTTAGGCGTTGTGGCTGGTAGATAAAAATCGGACTCTGAAAGTACGTAAATTTGTAAGTATTTAAATGTGTTTAGGAAAATAGATGCCATTTACACGAAAAGTTTATATTCATATTCAGATAAGATGAATGTGAAAAATGCATTTGATGTGTCTCCCGTGTTAAAATCTGTAGGAAAGTGTTTTTAAAATTAAGATGTTAAAGAACAGAAGACGTAGAGCACCAAGGGCGCAGATAGGTGAACTTTATACTTTACCCAACGGGTTAAAAAAAACCAGTCACCCAACACCGCCAATCGCATGGAATACAATAAGCGTTGCACATAGGTAATTCCCCTTCAGGTTCAAATCTTTCGTTGTACTTGATGAGAATTTACCTGGTGTGTAATAGAAACATTTTGCAGCGGAAATCTAGGAATGTCCTCCCATATCACATCAGTTTTGAGATAAGCTTAGGAATTCACAGTTTTATTAAATTTCCGATTTTAGGAAGGGGTTTGTTTGACCAAGGGCATTAGAACGCAACTCCTTTGTGAATTTGATATAAACAAAGTCAGTGATTTTTCCAGATATTTAAATATTGTCAGTACAAAATATTATAAAGTAATGGTCACAAAAGAGAATGCTGGAGATGTGGTAAAATAAAAAATATACAAATATTACTCGTGTGTAACATTGCTGCTTATATGACATCATTATGATCGGTTGATGGGGAGGGGGTGTAACAATGTACAAAATCCCATGTTCACTGAAATGATACCTGAGAATGCTAATCAAATCCCGTCCTTTCGCTTTCGGATAGGCCTAAATGTTGTTTTTCGAAACATCGCAGCTAATTTCACTGGTCTCAGTTCTCTCTGATAGTAAAACTTTATCGATTCTCGTTTTGGCCTAACAAATACTATTTATTAATGATGGTCATCGTGGCTAACTTTATATCTAAGCCAGTTCTTGAAGACAGTAAAATGTCTGAAATACACTAATTATAGGACTTTTTTGGTCGAAGACTTTAATCATATTAGTATTGAAGGAGATAGCAATGGCGATTGAAAATAAAATATTGACTGGATGGTCTTCAGCATGCTAACACGCAAGGTTTTTCTCATCAGCACTTACTATTATCAACTCTTCCCAAACTTCGTACTTTCGTAATCAACTTGCTTTTGGCTACAAAATAGGTACTCTTTTTCTATCTCTTGTGTCATCTCATGATCTGGCGGGCAGTTACTTGACGCCATATTGATAAAATCACGTGCAGTTCCGCTCGTTTATTGGTGTAACGTATAACCTATCGGCTGCTTATTTCTTTTGATGTTGCTGTACTTCACGAATGCATACTTTTACTTACAATTCTGTGCATAAACAATATCAAACACTTTAACATTATTGTTTGTTTATTCTTGTAAATAAAATCAAAGAAAAAATAAATTTATGAGTACCATTACATAACTTCACGAGAGTGGATAAAATGTCGTCAGTGAAATTACCCCTGTTATCCAGCGAGTTATATTGTTTTTGACGTGTTTATGAACGAAAACGCCCATACTGGAAAACACATAAATTATGTAATATCGCTAAAATGGAAACCATAGAACTGTTACAATATTCAACAATTTTTGTCTTCGTTTTGATGTTGTTGTATGTTCTGCCTAATTGATTCTAAATTTGTGTCAAGGACATCGAGACGTCACTTGTGAACCACTGCGGTGGTCAAGTGGTAGAAGGTTCGATTAACAAGCGGAAAGACCATGGTTCCCGGTACCGGGTCATACTAAAGACCTAAATAGATGGTAGTGATTCTCCCTTCGCCAGCCGTTCCGCATACGAAGTTAAAAATCACAGGTCTTTGTGTTGAGACCGAGGTCACGTGTCGCGGAAGGCGTGGCATGTAAAATAACCCTCACTGCATTGACCTCTATCTTCATGTAAGTGATACTGAAATTCATGGCAGGATGTTATCAACAACAACAACGACAACAACAACAACAACAAAAACAATAATAATAATAATAATAATAATAATAATAATAATAATAATTATTATTATAATAAAATAATAATAATAATAATAATAATAATAATAATAATAATAATAATAATAATAATTCAAAACAACAGCAAACAAACACATATGCAAGAATATAATTCCTCTATCTGTAGTACTTTTTAATCTTATGTTGAAATGAAAGTTCGATCATGACAAATCCAAATGTATATAAAAATAAAATTCCGATACCAAGGTAAAAATCACTAGGATGTCTAGGATGTAATAACAAATCTGGTAAAAAATGGACAAATACGGAACTCTTGAAATCATCGTCTCAACAACCGCCATCGAACAGGTAACTCAACATTTCACTTAGTTAAACAGAGTAGTCACAAAAAAGAATTTTATACCGAAAAATTCGCGGAATATTAACACCAAACGCGGTTTTCGATATCCTTGTGTCAGTCATGTGTCAGTGAGTAGTTTACATCTGTATATGAAATGTTTATATGTTGAACAAGCCCTGGCATATCGGATCATTTGTACAATATAAACTCCGTATGCGGTTGACTGTGGGAGATTACCACTTAAATGTGGAAAAATAACGGTGAGAAAGCCGAAATCGTCGCGTTTGTGGTATAGCTGAGTTGTTAATTTTCCGTCAGTGTCTATAGTAAGTAAAATATCTCAGTAGGAAGCGTGTAATGATGTGAAAATTATGATAAGTTAGCACTTTATTTTCATTTATGTGTTTTTCGAAGCTGGTGATATTTTAATTGTTTCATGATACTAAAATTGATCTCAGAACTCTATATTTTTCTAAAACAGAGTCTTTGCTATCATCGACAAATGTTTTCTCAATAAAATTGCTGCCCGGAAATTTAAATACCTGCTCTTGGTTATCATGATATCTATTTCGTCCAACATCTATCTTATTCATCTAAAATATACACATAAATTGTATAAAATATCCTAGAATTTCTAATAGACAGATATGTGATATGTGATATGTCTCAACGAGCTTGAAATTAACGACACAACAGAATCAAGAACACACACGCTTCGTCATTGGATACTTTACTGACTATAGGCACAGACGGGAAATTAACAACCAGGCTAAACAACAAACATGTTTTTGGCACATCTAAGCAGTAATATCACTTCTTCGTTTGTATATGGCATTTACATCTAGCAAATGATACGAAATGCGTGATCAACATCAGTATAATACATATATAGAGACAAACTGCTTAATGAGAATTTGTTTTCACGACGATGTCTGAAAACGCGTTGTACTTGTGCTTCACTGAGTGAAATGTTGAATTACCTGTTCGTCCTAACCAATTATGTCAAGGATTCATTCCTCGATTATGTCATTTGAATTTAACAGTGGACTCACGCCGGGTGTGACCAGTCCAACGAGGTCGCACACTCCTCCGTGGCACCTGAGCCCACCCCTTGTTTTGAAAGATTTGTGTATTGTATATGACCTTCTTTTGATAAAATACTTTGATATCTGTCATTTTTGTAACTTGATGTAAAAGAGGTAAACTCTTTTTTAAAACATTGAACAGAAATAATGACACACACACACACACACACGTATTTATGAAAGATGTTTCGATGAAATCATTCCACACAAATTTTCAAATTTCGTAATATATATTGAGCATCGACATTACTACTGGTTCACACACACCCACACACACACACACACACACACACACACACACACACACACATATATATATATATATATATATATATATATATATATATATATATATATATATATATATATATATATATATATATAGTAGTGTTGCGAAAATTTTGTATTAACCTTTACCGACGTTATTTATATGGACCGCTTCCTCCGACCTTTTGTTTCAATTAATATAATGAAAATCATACCTTTAAATTAGATACATGTATATTTTCATCATTATCTCTGGTAAGTAATATAGACTCCTTTCACCTGTTTTTGTACAGTTATTTAAGATAACGTTTACACCGTTTATGGTTTATTAGCGAGGTGATTAGGTTTTATGAGTATAGCAAAACTTTTTTTTTCAATATAACAAAAGTTGTTTTGCAATTTTCTGTTTTGGGGGGAACTTTATGTTTTTCGGCAAATGTTTGTAGGCATATTCCATCATCTACAGGTAATAAAAAGGTAACATATATATAATTACAAAACATGATCCGTCTTGTTCTACATTTAGTGAGTTTACATATACACCAAATCCGTTGTATGTAAAACATACAGGTAATATACTCGCTTATTTTTTGTCTTCTGATAAACTGTCCGTCATGGATGAGTATGCAAGAGATAGATACGTATTCGTGTATATGCATTATAGCTGGATGAAAATACATTTCGATCAACACTAAATACTTTAGAATTATATAAATTTAACCAATATACAAATCTATTTGATTTTTATTTAATATCAAAGATGGTGGATCCATTGGTAAACAGTGAATTTCAATAAAATCGTTTAACATTAGTGCTATTAATAATGATACATAAAAACGAAAAATCTGTCCATGAATATCGCAGCTATTAAGTACAGTTAGTAAATATCTTACTTTCACTTTCAACAAAGTGTAAACCGATTCGGAGTCGGACTTAATTCTCAATCTATGAATATTACATACTCGTACAAATACAAAACACAGTCAGTAAAATTTCGGTGACACGAACCTCAATAATTCGAATGTCTCGCTGTTTCGAACATTGAGCAAAAAAAGTAATGCTACTTATGTATAATTCATAATTGATGTTATTTGAAGTTTTCAATGTTTATGAGTCGATTTTCTATATGTTTCGAAAAAATATTGAGGCCCTTTTCCATAAAAACATCGAACACGTCTACAAAGTAAAATGTTTACATGTGTACAAAATTTACCTCTCCTAATCAATTACGTTAATTTAAGCACTATTCCCATGCCTTTTATGATTTTGAAGCAACCCAAAAAATCTCTAAACTTATGAAACGTATTGTTGTTGATTACCATTAATGAGTCAAAGTTCCGATGATTTGAACTTTTACAGGTGGTTCCATGAACTTCGACTCATCGATGTTTTACTGTATAGTGTTGAAACCACAAGCTACGCGGAAATTTGCAAAGTGTACTCCTTTCACATTTTGTTCCTAGAGTTACCGTAATGGTCATCTTTAATAGTGGAAGGGTAGAGTGTCATTGTGTAATTTTTATATTTGCACTCGTTCAGTAAATTCCAAGTTTATAGCGTAAAATGTTGAAGGAAATAGTTATAATGTACCGACGAAAATACTACTGACTTTCTTCACGTGAAAATCGTCACAGTGAAAGGATAGCGACTAGAGGGGCTATACGTACAATATCACGTTACCGACTCCATAGCTATATCGAATTATTCAAGCCCACTCCGTTTCGATTCTCTCCAGATAGCTAACCTGGGTTCCTCGCCCAATCTTACTTCGTCGATAGGGCCAGGCGTAATACAATCCACGTGACCAAGTTATCATCGCAAAACAAGACTGAAAATTATCACGTGACCAAAATATCGGATATAGTAATGCGCATGCCCATATTAGTAAACAGAAAATGGCGGTATCCATATCGGTATTCAAACAGGCAATCACGTCAGATTCTTGCAAATGTAGTAAACAATCTACTTGTGGCGGAAAAAGGTAAATTAGTCCAATCAGATAACCGAAGTGATTGTATTCCACCTGGCTATACTGACAGCGTTAGCACCAGTGATCCAGGATCCCAGACTATCCAGATAGCATGCATTATCGGATTTGAAGAGTTCCGATCAAGGGCGTTAATTATTCACGTTAGAGAGGCTCTTAAAAGTATGATGAATATTTGTCCAGAAGGAGGGCGTGGCCACACGTATTTTTGATGAGAGTGCTAATGTTAGACAGAATTGGAAAACTGAAAACATTTTAAATTCACACAATGCATGTATGTGTTACATGAAAGCTTTTAATGTAGCTTGTCAATTATATCCAGAACATAATTTACTCATTATATAATTAATATAATAATTTCTTTGTTCTTTTATAGTTCTTAATCCCTCGATTGTGTCATATATATATGTTAAGTTTTACCATTCCAGTCGATGTATTTAAATTTCACATTTGCTAATTCTGAATTATCTGGATGGTAGATCTATTTATGGCACATGCGACATTTTAAAATGAAAAACAAATGAAATCATTCATATTTTGATTTTAAGTAAAATGGGAGTAAACAAATTGAACGCTTTTTACTTGAAAACTTCTGAATTAGTTTATTCTTATTTTATTTCAATCATTTGAAATGAAATTGGACAACAAGTTTTAACAACATTATTCTAAGCCTCCTCCCTAATTCCACATACAATGATTGCTAAAAGATGATATTTCATATACAGACATTATTTGATTCGTGATTTATTTCAGCATAATAACAGATATTTAAATAAATTTAATAATAATGATAATAATAATAATAATAATAATAATAATAATAATAAAAATGAAATAAATAAATTCATAAATATCAAATAATGAAATCATCGATCCATTCCCGCTAATAAATTGCTATTTCATTTAGATAAACATATTAGTTATTACAATTTATCTACATAAATAACAGGATAGGTTATCAATATAAAATCTATAAATCTTCGAGATGTGCAGAATACAAATAGATAACAATGGGCCTCCCCTCCATACGTAGGCATACTACTGGAAAACAAGAACTACTTCTGTTGGCCTAACACAAACGCTACAGGAACTATATAGTAAGAATGTGCAATAGAAAACATGTATTTTCTTTTGCAAAAATTACTGCGAATTTTTAATTTAAAATATTCATTTATTCATCATTTTCTTCAAGACGGTCTGCAGTGTTATGAATATTAAAAATAGTTTTGTATTATCACCTTAGTGATAAACGTAGATATTTCGTGTGTTGACTTTGTTTCAAAGTGAAAATGTATTTTAAGCTTTTATCAAAAACGTCAAATTTTAAACAAAATATTCAATAGATCCGATCGGTTTAAGTGTTCAGTGTTTAAGGTGAAATGACAAATAAAACTGAGTATCAAATTTTTATACATTTTATGTCGAATGTATGGATACCTCACATATATGTGTATAGGAATTTCTAAAGAATTCATTTAATCTGACAGCAACAAAAATGTAACAAATCTTGGTCGATTCATGACATGCATTTTCAGATAAAATGTTTTCGGTAAATTTAAAGATTTAAAATACCGAATTAGGCAATGCATAAAAAGTAGAATTAATAGATAATGAATAAGCACATTGTCGTATGGGGTATATAGACCTACATATGTATACAGATAGGTTAGAAACATATAAATGAAAGTTTGATATACAAGTACTAAAATACCCTGGCTTAAAGCGGAGGATTTAGAGGTGATTTGGCGTTTTCCTGAGTTTTTCTAGATCCGGTATTTATTCTTGGATGCTTTACTGGACACGATATGGTGTTCCAAGTCAGTTTCTAAAATGGATCCTCTAGCGACGTCAGTAAAGCTACATGTAACATTCTTAGCGGGATGCAAATCAATAAATTGAAGAAAGCAAATAGTGTTAAATATAAAATGTGAATCTCATTCATTAATGAGCTTTCAGGGTTGGGGTTGTCGTGCTTTTTTTAGACTATTCGACTGAACAACAGGTAGCAGAGAATCCGAACCGCTCACATATACTCCTAATGTCAAGAGAGCTCTTTCGTTGAATCCATTTTCAGTTTTTCTTCCATAAAAGTTTTTTATTTACTGAAAAACTAACATTTACTTCCTTTTTAAAAAAAATTAGATCTGCGATTATACGAACAGATCTGATAAGAACTATAATATCTAAGGTGCCTTATGATTAAATCATATGATAAATATAGTTTATTCGTTAAATGTGCATGCTTATAGGCACATTACCGCTAAATGGGCTGTCCTAGACGATTTTCTTTACATGCAGATATCATGCAAAATTCTATTTCATGTATATCAGAATATAAAAGAGATAATCTTATGCTTTAATGGGCAAGGGCATGTGAATCATTAGAATTAACTTGTCGAATGTACCCAATATTAATTGTAACCGTTAGTTTGAATAGCAAATTAACTCTCGGTATCTTTGACGAAGATAGCCGAGTGTCAAGGAGTCACGTGCATTATGCCGTAAACAAGTTTGTATCGAAGACGGATTATTTGTATTCTATTCTTATTAATCCAAATTTAAAAAAAAAAAAGAAAAGAAAAGAAAAAAAGAAAAAAAAATGAATTCAAATGAATACGTAATGTTGCCTAAGACTGCCTTTTCTTGACGTTTCTTTAGCTTCAACAAATATTCGAAAATCTATGGTTAAGGCCAGTGGGATATTTAACCTTGAGGTCAATTGCATATTAAGATTACGTCAGAACAATACTGTACATTGCAATTTACAACTCAAATATACTCAAATTTTCAATTTAAAAGTAAATGACACAACATTCATTTAATGTCGGAAAATATGACAAAGTGTGTAAGTAACGATACATTTTGGAAATTTAGTTTTAAAAGGTAAGTTTATTGTTTGATTTGATAATTTAAAGGGGCATTAGCTGTGGTTTCCAGAAAAGAATATTTCGTTTTTTACTACTTAGATTGGTGTACAATAACATATAAGATATACACAGACATAAAATTATTTTATTTCTATATATTGTCGACGACAGCTTTAAAGGGTATTACCTGTGTTTAAAAAATTATTTAGATTTTTTTTCTACTTTTACTACTTGTACTTGATGTACAATAACAAATAAGAGCTATACACAGGTATAAACAATCTTATATTCCTATATATTTTGTGAAAATAAGGTCAGCTCTAGTTTGGTATTCATATAAAAATAGTAAAGTTGAGTTAATCAATTGCAATTGAAAAGATGCCAAATCTAGGTTTCTCAAGCAATTTATATAAAATATATAGAAATTTAAGAATTTTTATGCATGTGTATCTATATTTTTTGTTATTGTAAATCAATATAAAAAATCCCAGATACCAAGGTATAAATCTTTAGGATGTCCAGGATATAGATACAAATCTGATTTATAAGGTGTTACAGAGAAACCTCACTATCAAGTTATCCTAACTGACTGACTCAAAGTGGTCTGATTTGTGAGGTGGTATCTTAAGTGAAGTTCTGTAATTTATAAGATATTTGTAAATAGACTGGAAATTAGTGATCTGATTTGTTAGGTGGCCTCCTAAGCGAGGTGGTCTTTAGACAAGGTTCCACTGTATTCTTCAGCGAAAAAAGAATGCCTTCCATGTCATGAAACCTCCTCTGTTTAGTCCATGTTTGAATATCAATAATCTATATTTAATCTTTTCTGATTATTTAAAGCCTACATTTTGTTTATGCCTCACAATGTATTATGAACCTTCTCAATGTTAACTTATATAACTTATAAATATTATAAAAATAATACCAAAGTTTCAATATGTTTATTTTTCCTCAGTACCGCTTGTTTGGATTTGAGATTTTGAATAAATTTGTAAATTTAAATCTAAGCTGTCATGTACAACTCACGAATGATTTACTCCACAAAAAGTTAGAAAAAGAAAATTATGAAGCTATACATGAAAATCTGTGAAAGAGGATGACTATATGGGAAAAGAACTGTAAACACAATGGCAAAAAAACTGAAAAAACGGTGTATGTTACGTCACTTGTTCTGGTTTAATGTCATTGCATCGGATACTGAAATAATCAGCTACTGTTGCATCTGTTGTATGTGTAGGGATGGCCACTTTATCAAAAAAGGTAAAAGCGAGAGAGATTACATCATATAATGTCTGTCATTAAATGATGTTAAAATCAATATCAACATTCTATCAATTCCGACATGAACTACGGGAACCGTATGTCAATTCCACACAACATTGTACGTACCATGCAGAATTACTTCCTTAGCACGGAACATGGGTATTGGAATTTTTCCGCAGGCGTCGTGCTCCGGAAAATAATCCGACAAAGACTTCCTGTGCTTTCATTAATACACTGACAGAAAATCGCAAATGGTGGAATTAATTTTATAACTATTTGCAAGTTCATGTCTCTTGAGATAATTTTGAAATCAATTCTTTAGGTGATGTAAGAGCAGTCCTTTGATGCATTGTATTGTATTGATTTAGACCGGCGACGAATAAGATCATTCTTACTCCTCCGTGTTACATGATCCCACCTCTAGATTTCCTGAGGTCCGTGTTTGTCCAATATTTACCTTTGTATATTGTATCCTGGACATATTGAAGATATATTCTTTGGTATATGTGATTTTCATATCAAGGGGGGGACCCCCCCCCCCCCCCCCCCCCCCCCCCCCCCCCCCCCCCCCCCCCCCCTGATAAATGCTACAGTTGAATGACGAACACGATAGGTTCAAATTATATATATATATATATATATATATATATATATATATATATATATATATATATATATATATATATATATAATAAATCCTTTCTATGAATTTTATACATGAATCCTTTATATGAATGCTATATATGAAGCTTTTATATGAATCATATATATGAATCCTTTATATAAATTCTTTATATGAATTCTATATATGAATGCTATATATGAATCCTTTATATGAATCTTTTATATGAATCCTTTATATGAATGCTATATATGAAGCTTTTATATGAATCATATATATGAATCCTTTATATGAATCATATATATGAATCCTTTATATGAATCCTATATATGAATCTTATATATGAATCCTTTATATGAACCCTTTCAAAGCCACAGACCATCATAGATTGGTCTAATGCAACATGAAGGACCATACTGGTCACATGCAGATTGCTATTGACTGCGGGGCGGAGTAACCTTTTGATTATCATACGGAAGATTCTACTCACTTTTCGGTTATGACAAGTTGCAAGGGAAAAATGTTTTGTTCCTCACTGGATAGTCTCGTATGTACGTTGACAAGTAGGAACGATCACTCTAGTCAATGTAATTTTATTGTTATGCTTTATTACCTAAGATTTAAACTCATCCAGGTCAAAACAAGGTTCACAAGACTCCATCCCGCCAGGTTATTTGGATTTAACAATAGTAGGACTACGGTTTGTAAAAATAAAACTTACAGATAATCATTTAACCCAGTCGGTATTTGAAGTATTGACTGTCTAAAGTTTAAATTTCTGACAAAATTTACTGGTATAGTTATAAACGTAGATTTCCAATATATAGACTTGTATAATTTATTCCAAACATTTAAAAACAGAATATTAATAGTGATACCTTAAAAGTTTTATTTTCTTATTATTAATTTAAACTTATCTATAACAAAACTTCTAATCCTTTCATCCCTAAGTATGTAAAATGGAATGTCCTTCTCCATTATTTAGACTTATCTATATTTGTCTGTAGGGTTGGAAGGGTTAATGCAACAATAATAACTCAAATGTGGGCCATAGAAAATGTTATCAACGCAATGTAAATGTAATGGTTATTCGCATGAAACTAGAAAATCTTATTAACATGACCGTTGTACACGTATTCTCAAAACGATTCTTTTCTCATAACTAACGTATACGAAAACTCGAAAGTTCTATTAGCACAACGGTCACATAACTTAAAATTCCATTCGCGCGACCGTCGTATTCGTACAACCGAGGTATACGTAAATAAGATTTTATTTGCAAGACCGCCATACGCTTTTATTCCTAAATCATATATATAGTACTATCAATTGCTGAAATTCTTACGAAATAAAGCGTGTCGTGTAGTAAAAATATGTTAAAAAGGTATCGGCGATAAGCAATATAATGTGTCGCTGGCGGAAATTTTAAATGCAGATTTTATGCAATATTTTATCTTTTATATACATTTATATCGTAAAGAGGTCACATAGTTGTTAAAAAAACAAATATATGCAAATTATCAAAATACATTTTCCAAATTTAACTTGTAACCGTTACTTCCGGTATTTTTTTACGACGATAACCGAGAAAGTAAACACGATTTGCTTGTATTGATTTCATATTCACAGGATGAAAATATATGTGAATAGGCCATGTAGCGCAGAACTGCGTTTGTCATTTGTGGAAACTAAAACTCAGGCACTCATTTGTTACCCTGCAAATCACCAAGAAGCCACAAATAAGAACCACACGACGATCGTGCGAATAGGTAAATCCCGCAGTTTATTTATATAAACAATGGTCGTGAACATAGAATTCCAGATTTGTGCACGATGGCAACAAAGATATTGAAATTGTGTTCGACAGTCGTGTGAACAGGCTCAGTCCGCCAGTATATCTATATAAAGTTTCTGAATCTCTCAAGTGGAATCTGGTTATCTCGAAATTCAGGGGAACGCCTCTTATACTTCGAGATATCCGGAATTCGAGATAACCGAAAATTTTAATTGACAATTTTTTTTATCCACAAAAAATTAGGACTAGAATTTGAACTTTGAAATATCCGGAATTTTCGACTCATTTGATTTCAAAATAACGTGATTCCACTATATATATATATATATATATATATATATATATATATATATATATATATATATATATATATATATATATATATATATATATATATATATATATATATATATCCTATAACACGTGAAAGTTATGAACGATTAAAAGTTATTTATTTGATTTGAGCCTAGTTTAGAATGAATGTGATCGGAAAGAAACCCCTGTGTAATCTCGTCCTTATACCTTACAGTTCAACCTTCTTAAAAACAACGGTTGAGTCACGTACATACGCGACACGGTTATTTATAAAAATATGTTGATAAACAAAATATGAAGTGATGACAAGAACTGAGAAAACAAGGAAATATCGAAGCATCTACTTTGTGAAACAATATTAAATACCTTGATTTCAAAGGCACTCCATTAATTACCTTGATTTCAACAAGTAATTTGTTGAACTTTCCGATTGGGTTTTACGTGTGAATGCCAAACATGCTTTCGTGTTGGATGCGTTGTCTGGATAATTGGAATTTCATTGGAAACCATTAATAGTCAAATTCCTAGTTTGTAGGTAGCATTTTTGATGTCTCTTTATTGACAGTGGGTGTAAAGTGGGCGGCCGGAAATTATAGAGACTTGTCCTGGAAATGTAAATGGTAGTATTTGCATTATGTCCCGGTCTACTAACCTATATGGTACATGTTTCATCTTTTACAAACCATTAGTATAAATAGTATAGACAATTTTACTTTTTATAGGATAATTACTCATGTTATACATCACTTTACTTTCCAAAATGGATTATTAAGACAATAATTCTAACGTTTTATGTTGATCGATGTTTTAACCCTCCACACATTTAATTGCCACAATAGGTGGCGTCCCACAAATTTCGACCCATGCTATGGAATTATGGTATGCCATGGGAGTTTCTTTAACGTACAACGGACCCGGGCAATTGGTTTCAAGACCCAATCAAAAGATCCGTAACATTTTGTTTGCCAAGCGCTCGAGAGTGCGACGTTTACCCAATCACGGGGCATTGGTTTTAAGTAACATCCGAAAAATCCGTGATTCTTCTTATGTTAAGACCTCGAGCGTTTGAATGTTCTACAAAATTTGACCTGTAGTATTAATGGATTTATACGTCCCACATAGAATAACATGTACTATGGATGTATGCCAATGCTTTGGGGGTGTAATTTACGTGCAAAGTATGTGACAGTTAAAGTGGAAGTTGTATATCAATAAATTGAGAATAATATTTATGTTGCACGCTTAACCAATCATTCAGATATCAGAATTAGCTGGGACTGCGTTAATTCTCAGAATCGAATGATACTAAATATATTTTTAACAGTGCACCCAGTAGGTCTATTGCACATAATCGTACTAAGTTGAGTTAATCAGTACCAACATGGCACTGGAACAATTCTCAACATATGTTAATTGATACCTGATATTGAAAACCCTGGTTAACACTGGTCATCTTTTCTTTTTTCATCATAATCTCTACGTAAATTTGATCTACGCGCACCTGTTCCGTCGTGTAGATTGTTTTAAAGAGCCACAATGCTCGGAATCTTATATACTCTGTTGATAGTAAATATACCTAAACACAAAGCGAAAAGATAATCAATTACCGATCCCGCTCATTGTCAATCGTGATCGATTTCACGACGGAGTCAAATGTCTGTCAAGTAACACATAGATTATCGCCAAAGATCTGTTAATATGATATGCTTTGACATTAATTAGAAATCTGGTCGGGAACAAGTAATGGATAATCAAATTACACTACACAATTATACCTCTAATGATCTTATCTTCGTCCCAGATAATTCAGAATAGACTTCAAATGGTAATAAATAATAAATACACGAACTATTATCATTCTTTTTTTTAAAAAACCCATTACCTTACATATGTAAATCAGGTATGGGTTTGTATGTGATTAGTCCCGTCTGTAAAAACCGATTGGCCTATAGGTTTCGTATGCGTCCGTCCGTCCGTCAGTCCATCGGTCAAGATTAAGCTTAGGTTATTGTAAATACTTTCTTAATTCCTGATCTTAATTTTGTTAATAATTCTATTTTTATATAGGAACTTTGGGGACATCATAACTATTAAAATAAAAATTGTTGTCGTAGTTTTGACTTTACTTTTTGCTCAATAAATTTTGGATAAGGTTTTGGTTCAAATTTGGGAAGGGGACATGCATGAATTCATAAAGAATAAGAATAATTGTTTATTTTGTGGTAAGTGGATTACGTTTAAACATAACGCCCAAAAGCGTCAAGTATGTAGATCTTCTGTTTGAGAACTATGTCGATCTCCTGTGTTGGTCTCCGGTGTTGGCGGAAAGGGGTACTAACTGTTGGAGAAAAACAGAGACGAGTAGGTCTACCCCGAAGACAACAAATATGTCACAGCCTGCGACGCCATAACCTCTCACATTCCTCCCTGTCCGATCCGAGAATAGAACTCGGGTCGCATTGGTGAGAAGCGGGTGTGCTCAATACTGCACTACTTGGACAGCCATGTGACCATGACATTCTGTGAAAGAGCTAGCACCACCCATCACTGAAAGAAGTACTCCAAACATTTCTTACTAATCAAACATTAATTAAACGTGATATTTCTTTCACTACTTCCTTCCAATGCATATTTTATCTTAACTTATTTACCTCTAAAGACACATATATAGAAGAGTTCAAAAATCCAAAGGTGGGATCAGGTGTCATGGAAGAGTAAGCATCCCCTATTGACCGGTCACATCCGCCGTGAGTCCAAAGTTGATATATTTTAATTTTCAAATTTATTGGTTTTGTTTGTCTATCAATATTAAATATCAACTTAAATTTTAAACTCATAATATATTTTGATTTGGCTATTTATGTAGTCAATGATTATGTATTATATAACAAATCACAGATTTGTGGTTCAGCAGAAAACATATAAATTCGGTGTACTATTAAAGGCATACATGCTGTCATTTTTATAAAACATATCTCCTGAGATTATGACTAAAATTTGATAAAGGACTAAAAAAGAAACATGTATATCACCAAAGAGATGTTCACAAAACCTTGCATTTGTTGACTAGAATGTGGGAAATATGCTGACAATTGATATTCTTTCGATCCATGAAATGATGCCGAAGTGATGTTAACACCACCCATTATTCTCATTCTATTTCTTGTCACAAATTACGAAAATTTACGAGATTTTTTTCAACCCTGGACTTTATAGTATTTGAAACTTTGAATCCAAAATAAATAAATACAAAAAAGTTGACAGCTATGCATTTTCCTGCATTTGTCAGTTTATTTTACAAAGTTGACACAATCAATTTGTGTAAACCGTCAAGATTTGATCAAAGAAAGCGATCTCACCACTAAACAGATATCTTGGGTTTCAATCTACTTGTATATTTCATGAATATTATTATCATAATACCAAAGTTTTAGTTTTGATTATAAAAAATCCGGTATTTGGCAAAAATATACAACCTTTTTCATGCTGGATTGTAAATTTAAATCAATCCAGATTCTTATTTTAGTACCACTGTATATACATCACATACACCAAAGTATTAATCGATAAAATGTCCACGGGAAAATATACATTGTAGAAATCATATGAAAATTGCACACACACAAACCTCTAAATATGCAGAGGTGGGGTCAGGTGTCATGGGAAAGGAAGTATTTCCTGACAAAAGGTGACTCTCACCGTGAGTCCACAGTTAAATGCAAAAGAAATAAATGAGGAATGATTCTGCAACCGCTATCAGACAGAGAGTTATACAAATTCTGATAGGTACAGGGAATGAAGAGTTCCAAGGGCGAGTATGGACATGTTATTGTCTCCCCTATCAGATGGATTTACGAATCCAGAATTTATGAATAGCACTTACTTGGCAGTTCCAAATAACCTTCAGATCAGGGTTGGGCTGAACTTTGGATTCCGGATGGATGCTACACCAAAATGCAAGATAAACGCGGTTCAAAATGCGGTGTTTGATGAAATTGATTAGCATATCCTTAAAACTGTTATAATATATATCAATGACCCAACTGAAATCTTGTGGTTGTTATCAGAATTCGGACAATCATAATAATGAATTTGTTCTTTCCTTGTAATGTTAATCAATTTCACATTCTCGGTAAAGAATTAAATCCACATTAGCACACCATTCTCCCATTCTTATCGGTGGTTTCTCTTTTATTGTAATCTTAATGGCGAACTTATTTCAAGACAGTTGAAAACGTATTGCCGTCCGTACGAAACATTGGCCGCAACTCTCTTCAGTCCGCTCACAGGTGAAATTCGGGGCAGGCTATTTATCTTCGATTGTGTATCTGCAATGAATGTTGAACGAAATTGATATTTACAGAAAAATGGTTTACATTTCGAACCTGGAGAGAGTATCCATATTCCCGATAAAACAAATGTCTTCCTCAGCCGTTTACACTGTGAAAATTGAAAATGTCAAAACAATGTTGTAGAATCCAACTTTAAAATATACATAGATTTTCGATAAAAAATAAAAACACCATCCACATTTCAGATTATTAAAATATTTGAAGATTAAAAAGTCAATAGGTCACACCTAATGATATATGTGCAAACATGGTGTACACATGATATCCCAGTAGAAGATCGCCATTAAGGGCTTTTATGACCAAATTTGGCACGCGCTCCGTGCGTAATATATTTGTTTAGAATTACTTACCGAGGTTTTAAGTTTCAAAGAGAAATTTTGAATAAACATCTTAATTTATTATTGTACTCCAATTTCTGATTGAAAACTGTTGAGTGCTGAGTTTTTAAATTGAGGCAAACATTAGGCTAAGGAACACATGTAAAGTATTCTACAACGGATACGGAACAAAACAGAATATTGCCACAAAATACGGATTTGCAGCGTTAAGTTGAAATTACTTTATACATTTAAACTGAAATTTTCATCGAACTATACATTAAGGGCTATATATATAATTATAGATAATTGCATAGATGAAATACAAGTATTCCTAGATATAACTTAATACTTTCGTCTCTCACATATCGTCTTCCTTACCCATTTCATCCCTATAGACCACAATGGACCAGTTTAAACGATAGAAAAGAACAACGTAGGGTTGAAAGGGTTAAGTAGTATCTTCCTTTATTACCAGTTTACGGTGTTTATATTTCCAGAATGATCCGATATGCTTGAGTGTTTTCAACGTACAATCATTTCATATGCAATGATATTACTTCATTAGTAATACATCAATATGAGAGGATAGCATTCAAATTCAATAAAATGAGAAAATAACATTCAAAGACACCATCTCACAAAATTTTCGGTCGATTTAAATATTTCTTTTGAGATTAAAACGTTTCACTGAATTGAGTGTTATTTGTCTTGTAATTGTTGAATAATATTTTCTCATTATGACAAGGGTTAACACCGCAGCCTAATTTCGATTGGATGTTTGGATATACGGTGATTCCAACTTCTATCTAACTACAGGACCGTATATATATATATATATATATATATATATATATATATATATATATATATATATATATATATATATATATATATATAATATATATATAATATATATATACAGTCGAACCCAGTTTTATTGAACCACTTTACATTAAAATCCAGCTTTATTTGATATGATTTTGATCCCCCGATCAAATTAGTTCATAGAAAACCATTTTTGATATATATATATATATATATATATATATATATATATATATATATATATATATATATATATATATATATATATATATATATATATATTTATAAATTTTATGATAGTGTATAATATTTAATTTTTCAATGGCAAGTAACAATCAATGATCAAAGACTAATACAGAGTCTAGCGAAGGCAAGAAAGTGCCACAGATGTTTTCTTTTCAAAATGCATCTCAGTGCTGTGTAAAGAGTAAACAAACTTGAAAATGTATTTACCAATTTCAACATAAACGTAATATTTTTGGATTTATTGTATATGATTGAACATGCTTTCAACAGATGCTTTAAGAAATATTTATCATAAGAGATCAGATTTGTATAGTCGTGACATTTTCAAAATTTATTAAGTTTTGATTGGTGATTATTCTTGTAATTCGTGTACATTATTGCTTAAGATTGGTAAAAATGTTTATATACTTCCGTTAACCTCGTAATAAATATTTACACATATTTGTGTATATATTGCGCGGTAGAAAGCTACAAAACACTGAGGATTGAGTATCTTCCTTTACGGAATGTTCGAGGACAGTTCTTGGTGAACTTTTTCTGGACAGATGGTTCTAATGAATGTTGATTTTGCAATATACATGTACTGCATTTCTAATTAAATGACAAAATGCGAATGTCGAGGTCAAAATGATTATGTATCCGGGTGAAAATCTATTAAAAGTACAGTGGTTGGCACATTGATTCAATTCAGCTAAATGGGAGTAGTTATGGGGTGTTCGGTGTGTCGAGAAAATGTTCGAAATGAGAACTCGAGCATGATCTCAAACTATTGAAATAATAATTTACTTCGTAATTGTTCAGACCCGGAAGTCAATATTTATCATCGTTTCTACACTGATATAGATTCACAAAAACTTCAAAGGTCAAATTGTGTCTGACAAGTCAGCTGGACAAGTTGGAAAGAAAATTTTACTTGTCCTATGACCTATGTCCTAGTCCTAAAGTGGTCCTATGTTTGTGTTTTAATACTGTCATAAGTCAAAACAACTATGATTATCTTTGTGTTAAGAAAAAAAAAAATAATAATTATAAGCTGCTTACGTAATTCTGATGTTAAATGTACGTTATAAACTTTCGTTAACCATTGCTATTGTTTAAACTGTAATGATTATACAGATTTTCTACTAGTCAACCTGATCAGCTAACACACAACCTTGACTAGTCCACTGCATAAGTTACTAGTCTCGGACTGGCGGATTAGTGCTAATTCCATGCATCAGCAGTCGACCTATCACAGCCACCGTGAGTGCACAGTTAAAAACATAAAAACAATCAAGGAATAACCCCTCGTCGCAGTCGGAACAGACATCTCAACAACAGGAGAGACAATTCGTCATAATACGTATAAACATCTCAACAACAAATACTACTACTACTACATCAACAACACCAACAGGGGAGACAATATGTCACAATATGTCTTTATATATATATATATATATATATATATATATATATATATATATATATATATATATATATATATATATATATATATATATATATATATATATATACATGAACAACAGGGGAGATAATTCGTGAAAAACGTATAGATATCTAAATAACAGGGGAGACAAATCGTCACAATAGGTATAGAAATTTAAACAACAGGGGCAACAATTCGTCACAACACGTATAGTCATCTCAAAAGCAGGATAAACGATTCGTCATAATACATAAAGACATCTCAACAACAGGGTAGGGAATTCGTCATAATACATATAGACATCTAAAAAACAGGGTAGATTATTCGTCACAATACATATAGACATCTCAACAACAGGGTAGGGAATTCGTCATAATACATATAGACATCTCAAAAACAGGATAGATTATTCGTCATAATACACATAGACATCTCAACAACAGGGTAGATTATTCGTCATAATACACATAGACATCTCAACAACAGGGTAGATTATTCGTCATAATACACATAGACATCTCAACAACAGGGTAGATTATTCGTCATAATACACATAGACATCTCAACAACAGGGTAGGGAATTCGTCATAATACACATAGACATCTCAACAACAGGGTAGGGAATTCGTCATAATACACATATACATCTCAACAACAGGGTAGGGAATTCGTCATAATACACATAGACATCTCAACAACAGGGTAGGGAATTCGTCATAATACACATAGACATATCAACAACAAGGAAGATCATTCATCATAATACTTGTAGATATATCTACAACAATAATTACAGCAACAACAATAATAACAAGGGAGACAATTCGTCACTATCGGTAAAGGCGTCTCAGCAACAGCCGCCATCGAACAGGTTTCTGAAAGAGAGAGACATTTAAACAGACAAAATTCTTGTCTTGACTTTGATCGGTGCGAAGCTAAGTATGATAACTTGTCTATATCGAATGTACGTATTTTTGATTCACCTGGGTTATAAAATCTTAAATGTAATACCAGCAATGAAAAGCTCCTGAAGAGATCAAAAAGTATTATTTTGTAGATTTAAGAAAGAATGAAAAATTACCTATCAAACGAATACCAGTGGTTGCTTCAATATACATAAATTATTCATTGAATGCTAACCAAATTTTGTGAATGAATAAAACGAACCATGATGTCAAAAGGACACGTGGATGTTGTACTTATTTATAAGAATTAAAAGTCTCTCTTACATATCATTAAAAAATAAATACCGAACGCCAGTGTCAAATGTCAAACTGATTTTTCTTTCATGTTCTAATAAAATTAGATCGTCATATTTCATTTGTAGCACTCTCGGCTCGTGGCATTTTATCAAAATGCGATCATGCAAAAATAAGATTTAAATATTAAACGAATATCCGAAACGAACCACCGCAGTTGTCCCTGGGTAACTTTAATTATGCGCCATGTGTATTTTGTACAATGATGAGCATGTATTTATTCAGAAATACCTACATTTATTTATATTATACAAACAGCCAGCTGCGAAACTGTCTTTTGTTGGTAAAATAATCAGTGATCTTTGACAAGAACATTCTTCATAGAAAATGAAATATAATCGGTACCCATATAACCTTTAGATTTGCAATTCCGTATTTTAAATTATTTTGCTACAAGTAAAACGTGCAACTGTCAAATTTGCGTTGGCGGAATGACCTTGTAATAGAATTATGGAAATATGAATTTCTATTGAAGAAAGTAAGCACAAGAGATACATTTATTCAAAACATGAACATATAAATTTCCTTTCGTTTTTTTTTTTTTTTGAAAGGGAATTAAAGGAGATTAGTTTGTCAGAGTAAAATCATTTAACTGATATTCTATGAATATTTGGTCAAATAAAACAATGTTTTAAATCCAATAAGATTGCATTTGGCTACAACGATCTTTACCCCCCCCCCCCCCCCCCCCCCCCCCCCCCCCCCCCCCCCCCCCCCCCCCGTGAGGTTTTGTTTTGTCACATGCATAGTATTAATGTTATCGTGTACACAAATTCAAAATTCATTTTTCTTTTCGCGACGTTAACAGATATTGTGGATGAATAGAAGTAGTTCAAGTGGATTGTCTGATCCAACTGCAGTGCAATACAAAGTTACGAGTATGAATACACATGCATGTAATAAAGATGAGGTATATAGATCTGGACTTACGCGTTCTGTCTCAAGAGATCGGGATCAAGTAACCCGAATAAATTAGTGGTTATATTTCGCTCACTACATTAACTGGAGGGACTTTGACCGAAATAGGGCGCTGTTAATCATTCGAGTAAGGGATCAAGGTACATAGAACAAGGGGACATAACTCGTCAGTCTAGAGTAGGACTATACTGGCAATATACATTTTTTACACCACCCCACCGAACATATCACCGGGTACTTCCGATTTAACAACCTTGGTCTTCTACTCTCCTCAATATAACTCGTATGGAAAAATCAAAATGATAATTGCAGGGTAGGGGGTAACAAAATGGTCTCCTGTATAATGACAAGGTCAGGGTGGTAGATATAGACAGTCGTATCTTGAACATTTGTTTTGGCTCTTTTCCTTTTAGCAAAACTATAATTTTAGTTTTATATTTATAATATTCACAGCCACTGCATTGTCGGATCTGCCGGTAGACTGTTAGAGTCCTCGAGAGTATACATAAACCCAGAAAATGATGTCTCGCTATCAGTTGATTATGTTTATATTTATGTTATATTTCGTATGAATAAAGATTTTAGATTAAAAGCTCCCCAAAAGCTACGATGACCATCATTTTACAGTGGTATAAACTCATAGACGGATTTCGTAATTCGTTTATATTTATCATTTTGCCTTGTGATGTACCATTTTTTCTTTCGGAACTCTATATTTATTTTAGATTCGAGATCAACTGATGAAGTTTTGTTACAGGAATGATCGTTTTGAGCATTAATTGTGTTTTTTTAAAGCAAAACTGCTCTTTATGTTTTTAATATTTAGGTAGTTCCTTTGATTACCGTTTGTCTAATCCTGTTGAAAATTAGGATCATACTAGTCAACATGTTATGGCGAATGTTTTAGTTTGTAACACCATTTTTTTCTTTTTGACCCATTCCTCAATCTTAAATTCGAGTTCAGCTGAATAAGTCGTAGTATCAAATGCGATCGTTTTGAGCGATTGTCAGTCTTTAAAAAAGTATAACTTTTATTGTGTTTTTATATTTTGATATTTTGCTCGACATTCCGCATATAGATAGATATACTTTCCCACATAAAATGCCAAGGAAGATTACGTGCTAATGGAAACAATTCGTATTTAAGAGCGGAATGGTATTTCTACTGGGCCACTTTAAGTACCTGGTGGGACTCTGCCTAGGTACCTAAAGGTACATATGCAAATAGTCTCACCAGGTACTGAACGGTACCTAGGTAAATAGTCCAACAAGGTACTTAAAGGGACCCTACCTAGGTACCTTTAATACCTAGTGGGACTCTATTTAGCTAGATACCTTTAAGTACTTAGCGGGACTCTATTTACCTGGGTACCTTTAAGTACCAGGTGGGACTCTTTTTGCGTAGCTACCTTTAAGTACCTGGTAGGACCCTGCGTGAGTACCTTTAGCTACCAAGTGAAACTCCATTTAGCTAGGTATCTTTAAGTACCTGGTGGGACTCTATTTACCTAGGTATCTTTAAGAACTTGGTTGGACTCTATTTGCCTAGGTACCTTTAAGTACCTGTTTGAAATCTATTTGGCTACGTACCTTTAAGTACCTGGTAGGACCCTGCGTAGTTACCTATAAATACCTAGTAAAACTCTATTTAGCTAGGTACCTTTAAGTACCTGGTGGGACTCTATTTACCTATGTACCTTAATGTTTCTGGTGGGACTCTATTTGCCTAGGTATCTTTATGTTACTGGTGGGACTCTACCTAAGTATCTTTAAGTACCTGAAGGGACTCTATTTGCCTATGTTTCTTTAAGTACCTGGTGGGACTCTGCCTAAGTACCTTTAAGTACCTGGTGGGACTCTATTTACCTATGTACCTTTATGTTTCTGGTGGGACTCTATTTGCCTAGGTATCTTTATGTTACTGGTGGGACTCTACCTAGGTATCTTTAAGTACCTTAAGGGACTCTATTTGCCTATGTTTCTTTAAGTACCTGGCGGGACTCTGCCTAAGTACCTTTAAGTACCTGGTGGGACTCTGCCTAGGTATATTTAAGTACCTGGTGGGTCTTTGCCTAGGTATCTTTAAGTACCTAGTTGGACTCTATTTGCCTTGGTACCTCAGTTGGATAATCAGTTATCAGTAGTCTTCTATAAAGAATCTACTTATTTAGTCCGACTTCAATTATCTTAAGTAATGCAACGATGTAAACAATAAATACACGACATTGACCGGTATATTTGAAAGTAATGCAAATTTAAGTTTTATTTATATGCTATATTCAATCTTTTTGGTATTTCATCAAAATTGAAAAGTACATGAGACTGTAAGGTGTTTTCATGCATACCTAATATTTTCGAACTTTCATAATCTGTATAAAGGTAGAACATCTCTTCTCCGCTTGTCGTCACTTTAGTACATATAAACTGGTATATATTTTGTGAAATTAACACACACACACACACACACACACACACACACGTATATATATAAAAAATAAAACAACCAAAAACATTGTATGTGCAAAGCAATTTTCCTTGATTGCCATACTTCTTACAATAATGTGCTATCATGCGGAACAGGAACAATATATATATATATATATATATATATATATATATATATATATATATATATATATATATATATATATATATATATATATATATATATATATATATCAGGACGCAAATTTAGCGTTTTGTCCTTTAAAATCTAGATATATACCTTGAACATGGCATCCTACCTAAGGGTTTCACCTTAAAAATATCGCTAAATATAGGGCCCATCTCTAAGAAGTTTTCAGGTCGCTTGGATTCCATTCTTAGGGACTGCTATAAACGACTTATGTTACTCTGTCTTTCTTGGGACGTTCACAAGTTAGGGCAATTGAAGGGTTATATATCTACTAAGGCTGGAGTCATATTTGAAAAAAATCCAGTACCCAGTCGGAGTTTAAAGAAGCTGCCAGTATTACTGACACATGTACCTTGGCCCTTTCTTTTAAACTCCGTAAAACACAAACTAAAAATTCTCTAGAAATGGTGTTCATCTGATTCGGAACATTAAGTCCAAAGTGTAGACTCGGCCTCAGCTTGATTTTTAGCAAGGTCTCCCGTTGCAGACGTTTTAAGCGGAAGAAAGTTGACACATCCAATAACATATCCGACGCTCCTGCTTGTCCGGTGTTGAATGCCTCGAGCGCCACACTTTCTTATGCCAAAATTTACCTCCTCTCTAATGGGCTAAATTTTTGTCCGACCTCTCGCGGAATTAATGACCAGTAAATTAGATAGGACACTCGAGCACGTTACTCGCAAATACTCGTAGACAATAGATTCAACCCAAGTCACCCTCTATAATTTAGAACACCATAAACTATATACACCTAAAAGTGATTGGGAACCACCACCGGGTAAATGCGGGGCTCTGGAAGCTTACATAGAAGCAGATGATCATGATATAGAAACCGCAACATACTCCAGACAATTTGAACAAGGAGTAAAAGTCTGCATTGCAATCTCTCAAACACCGTGATGACATTGTCATAAAAAATCAGACAAAGGGTCTACAGTAGTGGTACTGGACAAAGAGACGTATATGGCTGAAGCTCAGAGACAATTGTCAGATGAGAAATTTTATGTAAAGCTCGACCCTGAACCTACTCAGAAATTTGCCAAGGAAATCACCGAAACTCTAACAGAAATGTACGAAAAACAAGAAATAGGTGACAACGTCTACCACAAACTTCTCCCTACCAACTGTAGACCTGGACAATTCTATCTGCTTCCCAAAATCCATAACATGGACATGCCTGGACGCCCTGTTGTCAGTGCCATTGGACATCCCACGGGAAATATAAAGGAATTTCTTGATTTATACCTCCGTCCGCATGCAGAAAGTTTTGCCATCTTAGGTTTCCATGGAACGTTTGCGACGGATGTGGCATGCCAGCAGATGACGCTGACTCCTTCCGGACACCTGGTCTTATCCCGTTTGGGATTAGCAATTGTTCTTCATGTTGAAACCATTTACACATCTAATTCGTCGTGTTATAATTGACTTGAGTTTTAATTATCGATTGGTACTTCTTCAATTTTACATTTGAAAGACACCACGGATTATTTGTACAAAACTCCGTCCTCTAACCTTCCAGTTGATACTCTTCTAGTGACGATGGATGTTACATCTTTATACACTAATATCCCACACGATGTAGGCATTAAAGCTTGCAGAGAAGTCTGGGAGACAAAGAAATCAAACGCCCCCTACATCATCCCTAGACAAGCTTCTGGAACATGTTTTAAAATTCAACAACTTCATATTTAATGGAGAACACTACCTGCAGATTAGTTGCACTGTAATGGGTACTAAAATGGCTCCTTCTTATGCCAATGCCCTCATGGGGAACGTAATCTGCTAGACCAATCGCCTTTTGTGCGCCTTAGCTTGCTACGTTTTATTGATGAAATATAAAAAATATAAAACAAGTTAGCATCCCTGTTGATCAACTGGTCTTTACTTCTTGCTTATAAATATAAAAATTTCAGATACCAAAGAATAAATCAATAGAATGTCCAGGACATAGATACAAATCCGGTAAAAATTGACATACACGGACCTCTGGAAACCAAGAGGTGGGATCAGGTGCCATGGAGGAGTAAGCATCCCCTGTCGACCGGTCACACCCGCCGTGAGTCCACAGTCAAGTCCAATGAAACACGTGAGGAGTGTATCCTCGTCACAATTGGTACAGACGTCTGAGTTAAGAATTTTTAAGTATCCACATCTGATTTACACCGCTTCTGGAATAAGCAACTGTACAGTATTGTTGAAGTTTCTCCTTAACGGCTGTCAATATCTTGGTAGGGAGTAAAGATAAAGATTTGGTAGAACATTTGCTGGATCCTGCTATGTATCTTTGCTTATATGGGATTTTATGAAGTTTAGGTACCCAGTATAAATGTGGTAGCTCGAAATCGGTCTCCGTTGTAGGTATATCAAATGAGTGTAATACGGACACGTGATTTTGAAGGATCTCGTCATTTGAAAGTGAGCTACGTGTGTATGTAGGATTTCCAGAATTCGTATTAAACCCAAGTTCTTCTAATAACAATCATAGTGATGTGCCTTACAAATAAAAACTATATTATTTGAGGCTTTGTCTGCTGGTACCAGTACATACTTGTCATGTAATCTTTCCAGTTCAGGTACTACTTCTGGATCACTAAATACAGAGGGATAATGTGTTTTCATAGTCCCTTTAAGTTTTTAGATTTTATCAACCATCGTATGGCTTTCAGCCATTCAGACAAAGTGTCTGGTTCTAGTCTTCATGTTTGGCCCATCGGCTGGCATAATCTTCGACAGAATCCATAAACAAACTGAAATTCTGACGCCAATTAAAAGAACGGGCTTCCTGGTATTTAGGGCCCCTTAAAATAAGATTTTTGAGGCTTTCATTTTCAACAATAGAAACGTCGCCGGTAATGACATGCCCGATAGTATTGTATTTGAAAGGAGATGAAGCACATGAACATGTGACAGTGTTGTGTAGAAGATGGTTGATGTCTAGGCACTGCAAAACCTATTTGTAATTGAATAGCTTGGATGCGATGCTAGGTGTATAGCTATATGAAATGCAAGGCGTGGTCTTCAGTTTAAAATATGGTGGAATACAGGACTGAACTTTTTATGATTTAGAACATTGCCAATGTTTAAAGCGTCTATGAAATTGAGATGAAGTGGACTGGTGGTCGGGATAATCTCGGCAGTTTTGTCAAATTTACGAACTCGTTCCATCATTTCATCAAATTTACGGTGGATATTTCAGAATCCAAAAACATCTTCTGGTATACCACATCCACTCCAGTTGATAGAAATATTGCATTTAGTCTCCACACCAAACCCACAGGTTCCCATCTGTACTTAATGTCTACCAGCTGTCATCCATCTCACACATTTGAAAGGAATACCGAAAGGTTTAGCCAACCGACTTTGTCGAATCTGTTCATCCACATTCCAAGAACAGAGCCAACTCCTGAAACTAACCTTTGTAACAGAGACTACAAAACTAAGACTGTGCAAACTGCAATTGATGAGATTTCCAATAAAGACAGAAACACTCTCCTGAAATATACATCTAAAATGGAAAGCAGCATAGTTCCCTTGGTGATTACTTACCATCCCGTCTTGAAGGACCTTAATGACATTTCACGGAAGAATTTGCCATCTCTTCACAAAAATGATAGAATGGTAAATGTCTTTAGAGAACCGCTATTGGTTTTCTTTAGACTGCCCATAAATCATAAGGACATGGTAGTTAGATCCAGATTAGACAACTTTTGCCTATGGCCATCTTTACAACTTGTCACGATAACAGATGCCTGCTTTGCAAACACAGCAACAATACAACTATCTTTAGCAGCACTACCACAGGACGAAGCTATAAGATTCTACAAAGCACATCATGTAAAACCAACATCGTCTATCTCATCACTTGCAAAGTTTGCCAGAAACAATATGTTGGTGAAAAAGGAGACCTCCGCAGACGCATCAATAACTACGGGTCCTCCATAAAAAACTCTCAAGAGGCCTGTGGATGACCATTTCAACCTTGATTGTCATAAATGGGAGGACATGACAGTCGTGGTTATTGATCACAACCCTAATTGAAGCGATGCGGAAACGAAACGGAAAGACCCAAAGGCATTAATAAGCTTATGGACTTCACAAAAATGAATTCTGCCTGACACCCTTTCGCGATGTGATTCGAGTTCGAACTGATTGAAATTCGAATCCACCATAGTTCGTTCGTTTTCTGAATTGGAATTCTTTTTGTCCAAACTTGTAATTTCTTTCTGGTACCGTTTCTCGATGTGATTCGAGTTCGAACTGATGTAAACAAGAATCCACCGTCGTTCATTCTTTCTTAGAATTTGAAACCTTTTGGTACGAACTTATGCTATATCGAATCCACCAAAATGAATTTGTATATTGTTCTGGAGTGATGGATCGAACTTGTGATGCGTCGAAACCCCCCGTTTGCTTTAATTCTGTCAGACTGACTTTGGACCTTAACGTCTTTTAACTTTTGAAATTAATTTTGTAACTTTGCAGTTTCTCGTATATTTTCACTTAGATCTAGTCAGATTCACATTTTGATGGTAGTATTTAGCCCACCTTTAACAGATTGCTATTTCTCAGACAGGACTGACGGGATCTCTTTGAAATTTGAAATGGAGGTCCCTCGTGAGGTCTAGTTGTGCATATGCCGTTTTCAGATAGATTGGATTCCAACATTGCTGATTGGCGGCCATCTTGGACTTTGACCAAAGGAAGTATGTTACCCCTATTTCTCAGTAAGTACTGAAAGGATCTTGTTTAAATTTGACACGAAGTTTGCCTTTGAGGTCTAAATGTACTGAAGGAATCTTTTCGAAATTGATTATGGAGGTTCCCCCTCAGGTATATATTACGTTTTCAGAGAGATCAAAATCCAAGATGGACACCTGTTGACAATGTTGAATTCCAGTCTCT
Organism: Atrina japonica; assembly: GCA_030159075.1. Taxonomy (NCBI): domain Eukaryota; kingdom Metazoa; phylum Mollusca; class Bivalvia; order Pterioida; family Pinnidae; genus Atrina; species Atrina japonica. Next base: position 87,050 of record BROG01000256.1, on the reverse strand, counting down.
CTGAAAATGTAATATATTCGGTTTAAGTTCAGTTTCGCTATAATTTTGTGAAAAAAAACATGCTGGAATTTCTAATAGACAATATTTTTGTAATGTTCGGAGACTTGGTCTTTCAACAAACTGTCGGCATTCCTATGGGAACCAATTGTGCTCCTTTATTGGCCGACCTGTTCCTTTATTCATACGAAGCAGACTTCATTCAGAAACTGCTGAATCAAAAGAAGAAAAAGTTAGCGGTGTCCTTTAATTTGACATTTAGATATATCGACGACGTTTTGTCAATTAATAATGACAATTTTCATACATATGTCAATGCGATATATCCCAGCGAACTAGAAATTAAAGATACAACAGAATCAAGCACACACGCTTCATACTTAGACATTTTACTTAATATAAACACAGACGGGAAATTAGCAACAAAGCTATACGATAAACGCGACGATTTTCGGCTTTCCCATCGTAAATTTTCCACATTTAAGTAGTAATATCCCTCAGTCACCCGCATATGGAGTTTATATTTCACAAATGATCCGATATGCCAGGGCGTGCACAACATATGAAGATTTCATATACAGAGGTTAACTACTCACTGACAAATTATTGACACAGGGATATCGAAAACCGCGTTTAATGTCAACGTTCCGCAAATTTTACGGTCGGTATAATAGTCTTGTTTGCGACTACTCTGTTTCACTAAGTGAAATGTTAAGTTGCCTTTTCGTTGGCGGTTGTTGATACGTCTGTACCAGTTGTGACGAGGATACACTCCTCACTTGTTTCATTGGACTTGAACGTGGACTCACGGCGGGTGTGACCGGTCGACAGGGGATGTTTACTCCTCCATGGCACCTGGTCCCACCTCTTGGTTTCCAGAGGTCCGTGTTTGTCCATTTTTACCGAATTTGTATCTATGTCCTGGACATTCTATTGAATAATACTTTGGTATCTGAAATTTTTATATTCAACGTTGAGACACAAAATAAGAGAAAAGAACAGTCAGTCATAGATCGGATATAGAACATTCCATGGTGGACGCCAAGATCTCTCTGCGATCTCTTGTTTAGTTATCCATTTGTTTGATTTCAATTTTTAATTATTTTGTAACTTGATCATACTTGTATCATGTAGCATTTCTCGGTTGTGTGTGTGTGAGTGTGTGTTTGCGTGCCACAGTGTATGTATACGTTTTTTCATGTTATTTTAATCGTTATTTTATATTGCCGACTTTCATTTTGTCCGTGTCATTTAAGTGCTTTATATATATATATATATATATATATATATATATATATATATATATATATATATATATATATATATATATATATAGTGAAACCTGTATATAGGAGCCACCAAAGGGACCAGAAAATATTGAGCTTTATGTGCAGGTGACCCTTATACACAGGCTCAATTTGGTTGAAGCATGTAGTCAAGGGACTTGAAAAAACTGGCCTTATAAACAGGTAATCCTTATTTAGATGTGGCCGCTATAACAGGTTTTACTGTATATATATATATATATATATATATATATATATATATATATATATATATATATATATATATATATATATTCGTGTGTTTAGTTTAGTCTTTTCAAAATACATCACGTAAAGTAAACAAGTGATGAACTTTTATATATTTTAACATGTAAATAATACAAGTAATAAAAATAATTTATGACATTCGTTTAAGGTTTGAAAAGGGTGTTAAAATGACGTCAAACTAACGATATCACCTATATCTGTTGACTTCTTGACAATGAGCTTTGCTGTGTATTTAGAAATGTACTTTTAAAAAAGATAAATCTAACTACAGAATATTTCCCTAAAGTTCTACAGAATTAGGTAAGAAATAGGGATTACATTTTTAACCTTTACACGTGTCATATAATCCTGTTTTACAGAAGATTCCACGTTGAAAAAACGACCAGAAACAGCGTACATGTGGAAGGCGACATACAGCAACGAATCATGAATTACAAAAATATGATTTTAGATATCTAAAACATAAGTCTTTTTTAAAAGATGTATACTTGAATATAGGAAACCTTTTGTCAGTAAGACTTCATCAGTTGAACTAAATTCTAAAACGATGTATATTTCTGAAAAAGAAAGGGGTATTAAACAAGGCCCCTACAACGTATTTTCAATTTCGTCCAGGAGTAATCACTGTAAAAATATGACATCTTTATTCTTCTGAGCTTTATAAAACTAAACAATAGTGCAATCTGCAGGAAGCATCACTTTCTATGCTAGCCGTTTCTCTTTCGGAACTCTACATATATTTTACATTCGAGCTTAACTAATGAAGTCTTATTGACAAAAACAATCCTCATTTAGTTTAGATTTTTTACACTATAACTTTGGTGTTATATTTATATCAAACCGCGTTTGATGTAAACGCACCACGAATTTAACGGTCGGTATAATTGTTTTGTTTGCGATTGCGAAATGTTGAGTTACATGTTCGATGGCGGTTGTTGAGACGTCTGTACCAATCATGACGAGGATTCGTTTCTCGCGTATTTCATTTTAATATAACTGTGGACTCACGGCGGGTGTGACCGGTCGACAGAGGATGCTTACTCCTCCATTGCACCTGAACCCGCTTCTTGATTTCAAGAGGTCCGTGTTTGCCCATTTTTTTTTTACCGATTTTTGTCAATATCCTGGACATCCTAGTGATTAATACTCTGAATCTGAGATTTTTTATATTCACAAGCACTGAGTCACTGTCACTCCTTGTTGACCGTTTGAATACCCGAGAGTATACATAATCTCAGTCACTGATATTCCTTATCTTATACTAGTCTTATACTAATGTAATATATATTTGTAAAATTGTATGGATAGCACCGTAGTTTAAATTCTAAACAGTCACATATTTCAGTTGGCTGTGGACTGTGGCTTACTCTTCCATGGCACCTGATCCCACCTTTTGATTTCCAGAGGTCCGTGTATGTCCATTGTTTACCAGTTTTGTATCTTTATTCTGGAAATCCTAAAGATTTATACTTTGGTATCTGAATTTTTTTTATATTTCGCAAAACGTTTGTAGTTTAAGTGTTAGTCTTGATATGATACCCTTTCTCTTTCAAAGCTATGCATCGTTTTAGAATAGAGCTCAGCTGATGGAGTTCTATTGACAGAAACTGCCATATGGAGAATTTGATTTGGATTTTTTTGTTTTAAAGTTATAACTTTGATATAAATGATTATGCATATAATAATATTAATGTAAAAAACAAGCTTATATCGAATAGATTGATAGAAGAAGCGACTGGTTCGAGAGCAGGCCTGGCTCAGTCGGTAGCGCACTCGACTCTGGATCGTGAGGTCGTGAGTTCGAGTCTAGCCGGGAGCAGATTGGTTTCCTATCCTTCGGACTGAGACAGTAAAAACCGAGGTCCCGTGTCACAGTAGGTGTCGGCATGTGAAAGAACCTTCAGTGCTAAATGGCCGTAAGTGCCTAGCATAGGCCACGATTTGAAGTCATTCACCGGCATTTGGTGCCGTCTTCATATGAGTGACAGATTCTTGGGTGGGATGTTAAACAACAAGAAATAAACAAACAAACAGCGACTGGCTCGGTCATTTGGAAGGCGATACCTAACAAAAGCTATTTTGTTCCACCGATGCTGTAACTGGTCAAGCAGATAGCTCGTGTCCTACCTCAATCCGGACGGACCAGGATCAAGTAAATTCCAGGTTTGGGTATGTTAAAGATTCAACAAAATATCACAATTCTTTGTAGTGGAATTTAAAATGTTAAATATCTCGATTGTACAGAAATTAAGCCAAAGGGTATATATACAAAATGAATCATTGCATTCTGAGAAACTTTTTCGTTTTTTGTTTAAAGTACATGAGAACTTTTCGGGTACAAACATATCATAGTGCAACTAATTCAATGGTAAATTTGCTTTTAAGTCGAATTAATCATAAACAATTATCTGTAAATATTGAAATGTTGTTATCTTATTAATTTTCTTGATGACGTAATCTTCGATTTTAAAAAGACCGGCTAAAGTACAGGGACATTTACAATATTGAGATACCATGTAACAAAATTACCATAGAGAAACCAAAACAGGATTTTATCTGTGGTCTTTGAAGTTTGTTAAAGTTTGTTATTAGTACTGAATCCCTTAAGTGCAAAGTACTGCAATCGAAAGTCATATTAAAAAATTCTAAACAGCTTTTAGAAAATTTGAAGGCACACAATTTTTCTCGAATTCACAGCATCAAAACTTATGACTTCTCTACTCTTTACACTACTATTCCACATGAAAAATTAAAAGAAAGACTTTTCAGCATCATAGACAACTGCTTTTTCACTAAAGGTGGTACCCGAAAATTTAAATATCTAGTGATTGGCTATCAGGATACTTATTTTGTCAAACACCACTCTGATTCTACACATAAATATACTGAAGTTGATATAAAAAACATGCTGGAATTTCTAATAGACAATATATTTGTAATGTTCGGAGACGTGGTCTTTCAACAAACTGTCGGCATTCCCATGGGAACCAATTGTGCTCCTTTATTGGCCGACCTGTTCCTTTATTCATACGAAGCAGACTTCATTTAGAAACTGCTGAATCAAAAGAAGAAAAAGCTAGCGGTGTCTTTTAATTTGACATTTAGATATATCGACGACGTTTTGTCAATTAATAATGACAATTTTCATACATATGTCAATGCGATATATCCCAGCGAACTAGAAATTAAAGATACAACAGAATCAAGCACACACGCTTCATACTTAGACATTTTACTTAATATAAACACAGACGGGAAATTAGCAACGAAGCTATACGATAAACGCGACGATTTCGGCTTTCCCATTTTAAATTTTCCACATTTAAGTAGTAATATACCTCAGTCACCTGCATATGGAGTTTATATTTCACAAATGATCCGATATGCCAGAGCGTGCACAACATATGAACATTTCATATACAGAGGTAAACTACTCACTGACAAATTATTGACACAGGGATATCGAAAACCGCGTTTAATGCCAACGTTCCGCAAGTTTTACGGTCGGTATAATAGTCTTGTTTGCGACTACTCTGTTTCACTAAGTGAAATGTTGAGTTGCCTTTTCGTTGGCGGTTGTTGAGACGTCTGTACCAATTGTGACGAGGATACACTCCTCACGTGTTTCACTGGACTTGACTGTGGACTCACGGCGGGTGTGACCGGTCGACAGGGGATGCTTACTCCTCCATGGCACCTGATCCCACCTCTTGGTTTCCAGAGGTCCGTGTTTGTCCATTTTTTATCGGATTTGTATCTATGTCCTGGACATTCTATTGATTTACACTTTGGTATCTGAGGTTTTTATATTAAGTCGTTACTTTTAGTTTTCGGAATACATTTAGGTTATTGTTTGGCCTTGTATGATACAACTCTCTGTTTCGGAACTGTAAATCAATTTTTTGAACTCAGCTGATGAAGTTTTATAGATGAAAACTATCGTTTCGAGCATTTGTCATGTTTTTGCAAACTAAAAGGCCAAAACAAATGCTAGTACGAAACTAGATATTTTGAATATTCATATATATCTAAATATTGTAAACATAATACGAAAATTCTAATGCTCAAAACGATCGTTTCTGTCAGATAGACTTCATCAGTTGGGCTCCAATTTTAAATAGATTTTCTAAAGTGAAAGTGGTATCAGACAAGGCCAAATAATAAATCTAAAATCAAAATCCGTCTAAGAATATAAAATATCTTGTTTCGTGCTAGTTTTCAACTTGCACTAATGGCGCGACAGGAAACCAACGTTTTGATCTGAATTTGTCGAGGGACTCATGGCGGTGGTGATAATCTATATCTATATATAATACTCACTCCTTCATGTCACCTGATCTCACTTCTTGATTTCCAGACACTCATATCGTTCATTCATTCGTTTGAACATATAAAGCGTTACGAGGTATAATTATAATAACATTATATATACGAACAGATGTGTGAAGTGATCACAAAGTACAGACATCGAAAGCTGAAAGACACACTGCCGATATGATGAATATTAGTTTTTATTATATTTTTGAAAAAATATGCTGGTGTACTTGCGGAAGGCAGGTGGTCTCTTTCTCAATACATTGCAATCGGGTTTCGTCCTCAACCTTAAAAACTAGCCGCCACCATGTAACTGAAACTGTCGCGTAAAACATTATTCAAAATATAGAAAACGTCTTAAATGTTTTACTTAATTATCAAGATTGACGATATTGTCCAAGGTACGTGCTTCAAACCAAGTCAAATTACCTACATATAATTGCTTTAGTTTGATGGCGATGGCAGAAATGTTATTTTGTGTCTTTTGGAGTATTGTTTACCGATATAGAGTCATTATCAGCAATTGAAAAAAAAACATTTTAATGTTGACCTGTATTAAGTATGGACTTGTTCCCCAATGTATTTTTAACTTAACCTGCTGAGAAGGCTAGATAGATCGGTTACTCCTATGTCCTGGACATTCTATTGATTTATACTTTAGTATCTGAATTTTTTTCATATGTAAGTGCCAATGAAAGCATTAAAAGGAACAGTCATTTTTCTTCTTTCGGAAATAAACACTAAATATTAAATTCGAGCTGATGAAGTCTTGTTGGCAAAAACCATCGTCTTGAGCATTTGTTTTAGTCTGTATTGTAAAACTCTAACTTTGGTATTGTTAATTATATTTAGCATATGTTGAAAAGAAGTCTAAAATAAAATACGACCAAGAGTCAAACCCGTTGTCTTGTGACTGATGATGCCGATGGGGTGATTCTTTTGCAGTTAAATTAGAGTCTGTGTAAATTTGAGACGACCTATATATTATTCATATATTTATAATAAAATAGATAAATCAAGAAATAATTAAGAACGTGTCATGATGAAATAGCTCTGGTTCTGATGGAAGATCTAACTGAATATCTATATATAATTATATATTATTATAGTCAAACCGAATCATTCATTTATCTCTGCATCACAGATTAATTTCTAACACTTAATTTCCGAGGCATTAATAAAATACTGCACAGTACTAATAAAACCCATGAGCTAAATACATGAGCACCGAACAAAAACCCTTTCTAAATCTGTGAACAAGAAGCGAACAACATAGGCGTCGAATTCTTCAGTGTAAACATATACTGATGCGTTTCACACCGTGTATCCACGTGTCTTTCAGTCGTGTCGTTTCCTCAGGCAAATGGATTATAATTATATGTTTAACTTTATGTATCTTTTATTAGGCTTTTACAATTTGAATAATGTATCTATCCGTCTGTCTGTCCTCGTCGGATAACACCAAAACTGTTACCCCGACTGACTTTTACAGTTACCAATCATTCTACTTGTAACCAGACAATGAATAAGAATTACCCTACGTAACTCCCAGTTTTCACAACAGGCATGGGGTCTTGTTTTGTTAATTAGCGCTTTCAAATACCGAGCCAGTTTTATTAGGGTATTTTGATTGGTGTAAAACACCCACTTTCGATCTATTTCCATATGCTTTTTAGGCGACAAAGAAATCCATTGTATGTTATGTCTCCAATGATACGGTATTTCAGACACAGGTAGATAAAATAATGTCATGACGACTAATTATTTCCTAAGCGATGGGCATAGAATTAAAGATCGCGACAAAAGGTCTTGACACTTTAAGTTAAATAGCCACACGACCTGGCAAACGTAATCGACATATGGGTAACAAAGAAGGATAGGTTCCGATACACACAAATTACACGCAATTGTATCTTCGTCCCAGACACAAAAATCATCTCCAGTTAATTGCTTTAATTTTCATTCAAGAAGAAGCATCTGTTATATAATTGCCAATCGTCTATTTGATGGCAGCTCAAAGCATGACAATGCAAATTTACCTGTTCCCTTTTAAGTTTTGATTGTAACCTTTAAAAGTGACTTTAGTGACATACTTTATATATATACTTACTTGCAGAAGGTCGGTGGTCTCTTCCAGGGTACATTGTAAACGGGTTCTCTCCTCCACCATTAACTAGGTCGGCACCACATTACTGAATAATTGTTAAGTGTTAAGTGTTGCGTAAAACACTATTAAAAATAAAATAAAAGACAATCTACATAACTTGTCTGATCAACGAAATGTTATCTTAAGGGAAAATAGTACAAAAATGTTTTATTTTAGATGTAGCAATGGCTAACATTAGCCTGAGGTTTTTGTTTCTCATACAAATTTGAATGTCCCTGTATGAAAATGCATCATCGGAATTGTTCGTACTAAGTAATTTTATTTCCAAATCCTTTTTATCAAAACGATGTACATGATTTGAAAATGCAGCATGTTAATCCTAGGACTTTAAACATAATACCTGTACATATATCATGCGATTCAATTGATATATAGATTTAAGTTCTGAATTAACTTTTACTATCAACAAGTCAGTTAACCATTCATCTCTCTCTCTCTCTCTCTCTCTCTCTCTCTCTCTCTCTCTCTCTCTCTCTCTCTCTCTCAATTTTACCACAAACCTCGATATTTCAACTCTGTAAAAGACATTTTTCCTGTTAAAAATACTGGACTGTTATCAGATTGTATATAGGTTTTATGCGCATGTACCGGTAAAATTCTGTCGAGCTCTAACATATGTCTAAGCATAACATATATCTTTGCAGTTGACCCTGGCAACTTTAGTACAATGAATTTAAGATTTTCATTGTCTTTATTTTTCATTATCGACAATTATACGCTGTTAAACACCTCGTCAAGTATTTGCGAATTCCGCCGTAAAAATTCACGTCCATTTGTATGGCGTCTGAAATCTACCCCAATGCCCCGTATATCCACCACCTGTCAATGACTTGGAGATCTCCATTTTACAAACTTGTTATTTTCTCTACGGGGGAGAGTATTTCTATCAACAATTGTCTCACTGAATATCCAACCGTTTGTTTCCTTTCTATTTGTCAAATAACGACGTTTAACAAACTAGGTAACAATGGATGTAGGATACACAGGTAGGAAACTGCATCGTGATACTCGTATACGGCTGTCGATAGATATAAGTAAAGGGTAGAAGTGTAGCAGGATTCGTAGGAATGAACAGTTCTAGCTTAAGCTAAATGAACTGCTATATTTTCAGAATTCACTAGAAATTATCTACAATATGGTCAAATTTTGTGAATCTCGAAAAAAAAAATACTGGAATAAAGCAATGATTAAATTTCATTTATTATTCATTATACTTATTATATTAAGATTTTCCCCCCTGAAAATGAAAAAAGTAAAAAATTTGAAAGCATGAAACATTTTCTTCGAAAAACAAAGTGGAATTGTAGCGATATACTTCATTGATTATGTATATAGATTGCTTGTGAATTATTTTTTAAAAGATTGATCGTGTCATGTTTATAGCGCGTATAAACATTGCGAAGTGAATACACAAAAGAAGTCCCGTAACCTCATAACTGATCCGGGCGTATATAGAAGGACAATGCACCTTTTCATCCAATGTTAAGTAAATGGAAAATGCAAGTAGGAGAAACATATTATTTATATATTTACCGCCGGTACAAATGCTATACTTTCGTATTTGGCTACAACAGTACAACAGTCAATGGCCAGTAAGTTTTTATATCATAATAAAATTTCAGCCAATATTTTTACTATAATCTTTTGTCAACAAAGCCTTTTGGGCGAATCTTGTCCATGTCATTTCCATACGTAAACAAGACACCGTTTCTTCCTCGAAACTTATTCTACTTATTGTATTGTCTAGGGACATGTGCGCGTACTTTCAGTTTCTCAATTTTACGGATTTCTACTTTAAAGTATCTGTGGTGTATAGTTTCATGTAATTATTGAACGTTACCATAAAACAAAGTTCTATATGGCGTGTACAATTCTCAAATATTGAAATAATTTTTATATCAATTATTATTACAGGTGTACCTATAACACCTGTATATTAGCCTCGGGTACCAGGCTAACCTATATATCCATATCCATTCGGTCATCGGGGCTCTACATTGATTATTATAACAGGTGTGTCTTTAACTATATGTCCGTTCGGGTAACCGTCAGAACTCCCCATGCAATATTCCTAAGCAATATTTCACTCGAGGCAACGATAGGCAAATTGATAGTACATCGGGTTCAGTGCTAAATAAAACAAGGTTGTTAAACTTGACTTATTATCCAATCATTTTGCAGTATTTTTTGTAGATTAAACACTATCCTAAATTTGAGTGTAGTGTCCTAAATAATTATGCAGGCGCTTATTGTGATAGTATGTTTGTATTATAGTGCAACATTGATGTGATACATACATTTTCTTCTAGACATAACATACATTTAGATATATGTTTATCAAAACCGTTAAACTATCACAGCTAGTTCTTGTAAACACTGGTAGACTTGAGCAACTCTCAGCAAGTAGCTTATACAAAAGAATTACAAGTCTTGTTCTTGACACTTTGTTTTTGTTTTTTCAGTCCACATGGATGTTATTTATATTAAGATCTACATGAGGAAAGAAAATACAAAATAACAGTTAGATAAATGATTTCACTTCCTAAAATAACACAAAGAACAATGACTGTGTGTTCTTCGGTGGTCGATTGTGAAGATATTTGATAGATTAACTCTTATATGAATTCCTAATAGGATTATCATTATATTAAAGGATTTCAACCAGAATCTAACTCAATAGTGTCACTAAATTAAAGTTAGTGCGAAATTTATTGGTCAATTTGGTTTTGATAATGATGGAAACAAATAACAGGCAGAGGTCAGTTAGTGCAAATGAAGATTACCACCGAGTGTACACACAAGAATTACGAGCACACAGGAATTATTAGAGGCATTGGTGGTAAAAGAAATATTACATTTGAATGTCGTTATAGTGTATGCATTGATAATTTGACCCCCAGATCGCAAAAACGTGAAAACTTTTACTCGTAAAATATGACAACAAATATTGTTCGTGCTATAAAATAATGACTTTTGAAATATCTAAATATTATTTTTTACTGAAAATGGGGTCACTGCAATTTTGAATACCAATGTGTGTGAAGAAGTAAGATACTGGAATGATAATGTAAAACTGACAGCAATAATTCGGATCACATAATAACTTCACGATATTAGAAAGTGTAAATCAAAATACTGGTTTTACCAAAGCACGAGAGGGCCGCCGTAGCTGAGTGGTTAGGACATATCGTTTTATAGTTCGTAGTCTCTCATCTCTTGTCAGCGCAGGTTCGAATTCTGGTGAAACCGAAACTGATTATGATTATTGCCATTGCACGTGCGGATGGCGGCTGGTCTTTTCTTACTTACTTTTAAAACTATACTACTGATAACCGTAACAAACTATTGTAATGTAAAAACACCTGTGAAAATAAAATACAAAAACAAAATAAAGTAAAATATTAAACGATTGGCTTACTTATTCAATTGGTAACCAGAATATAGGCGGCATTGACGCCCAAACAGAACTATTCGCGCAGCCCGTGGTAAATACGTGCCTGTTGTTTAATGACGTTTGGCTACAGTCAAAGTCATCTCAAAATCGTGGATGACCTCTTTTGTTCATTACATATGACACTATACACATGTATTATGCATATAAATACACACAATCACAGGCAATTTACCTTAGCGGAGCCTAGGCAGTATGGTTTATTGGTTTTGTTTTATATGTAGAGTACATATATATGTACCACTAGACAACGACGCAAAGAGAGGAGAGTAAAATCAACGAGATCGGCACTGAAAGATCCGGGTAACTTTACAAGCAGTCTGTATATCAAAATTCCATTAACTATATGAGTCATGTACTGTCAAAGTATAAAGAAGTAACAATGAAATATTCAAAACTCGAAGTCCATTTGAATGCACAAATTAGATATTGAAATGGTCTCAACACGAAGAACAATTCTGAATAAAAAACGAGATGGGCCCAGGTGTCCCGAAGGAGTCGGCATCCCCTGTTAGCAAAATCCGACAATGGTAAAACTGCAAAATTCTCAATATGCTGTGATTTATAACGGTGTACTTCAATCATATTTCTACATTACCTTGTATATTTCTACATGTCAGGAACGTTTTTTTTAATTTTAATTTTAATTTTTTTACCAATAAAAAATTTATTATGCCATTTAAGAGACTGCAAACGATTTTGTTTTTCAACGTATATTTCCACAAAATGTTTCCGGTTTAACATGCTGACAGCCCATTAGTATTATCCCTTTCAGATGTAACGAAACTTCTTTTATCGCCTCCATCAAAATCGACTGAATATTATGTAAAATGCTATAAACAAAATCAGCAAAAATACTTTATATATCGCTTTTGACATCAAGTCTTTGGTATAATTAGGGTAGCTTTATACATCATAAGTATATGCGATTGTATCTTTATTGTTTTGTATTACGTACCAACGAATGTTATTTTATATCAAATGACTGCATTCTTACCCTAGACGAACGTCAGAAGTGTCAAACTTTATTCAGTGTTAATCTTTTACCGAATAATTGTACAACTGGGAACAATACTAAACAAGAACAATAAAAGTTCGATACACTACATGATGTTGAATGCCACTTTGGAGTACAATCTCAGTAAAGTTTTGTCACATTGTTTTCTCTTTACAAAAATATTTGGTTAGAAATATTTCAATTTTTCAAACGAGGTATGACTGGATTTTAGATATATTATACACAAATGATTTATCAGTTTATATTTTATCAATTTATCTAGGTATTGCAACTTCATTTGAAGGGAGACGGAAAGATGTTTGTTTGTTTTTTGTTTATTGTTGTTTAACGTCCCACTCAAGAATCTTTCACTCATATGGAGACGTCACCAATGCCGGTGAAGGGCTTCAAATTTTGGCCTATTCTCGACACCTATGGCCATTGAGCAGTGAGGGTTCTTTAACGTGCAGACACTCACTGTGACACGGGACCTCGGTTTTTACTGTCTCAGTCCGAAGGACAGGAGCGTATCCGGGTTGGTAACCATTTCACATACTTCCCTGTCCAATCCGAGGATCGAACCCGGGTCGCATTGGTGAAAAGCGAGTGCGCTAACCACTGCGCTACCCGGACACCGAGACGGAAAGAAACTGCAGGTGTGTCTTAGTTTTAGCTCCATTTTATCACAGGTCTTAGAGTATCAAACTAAATAAAATTCTAATGTACAAAATAATATAATAATGATAGTTTTCTCTTTGTTTCATCCCGAGATTACATTTGGTAAACAAATTTTTATCTAAATACTGAATATATTATGATATTTTCGACGTTATAGGATCCGTTAGTTATTTCCCATGTACAGAGACATCTCCGAATATAGAGAATGATGAATCACACATTTCCTACCCTAGGGCTCGTTTTTTTATATTATTGTTGTTTAACATCACGTAAACATTTTTGCACTTATACTTAGATGTCCCCAGTTTCAGGCGAAGTGCTACAAATTTTGACCTGTGATATGGACTGACACCAACTGAAGAGTATTTTACGTTTCATGAATCCCATGACATTGGACCCCGGTATTTGGCCGAATTCCAAAGACTCAAATGCTCTCACAATTATATTGGTCATTTCCGATTTTAAATGCCACTCACGTGATTGCGTAACAGGTACTTATGAAAATAGGTATTTTCAAACTTTATTGAAAATTAGGTTAATCTAAAGTGACCATTTGGCCCAGTGGTCAAGTATTCTCGACCATTAATTTCAAAGGTTAAGTATTGCAGCTCGAGGAAGTACTATTTAAAATGTGATTGATATAAAGCTTGATAATTGTTAATGCACTTGAGTTAAATTAGGTGTATTCTCCTGTTCAGTTTTATGCTCTGGTATCTGTGCTTTTATATTAGTGGTTTTACTAGATTTTGACATGATTTTAGCTCATCTCCGATACGTGCCAACTGGGTGTTACACAAAACTGGCCGGCATTCCATTTCTTTTATTATACTCCTTGCTATCACATTCAAATACTTGTACACTTCTAAAATTGATCTAATCTTTCATGAAAATTTGCATACTCCAAACAGCTTTTCAATTTTATAGTCATTCCGTATCGTAACAATTGAATAGGCTACACGAGTACTTTGGCAAGAACTCAAAATGTCGCGACGATCTTTTAAAAATTTAATGACCTGGCGAGCTTTGTCCAAAATGCATGCAAATTTGGTGAATTTCAAATCATTCCTTTGTAGTTCGGCATGATTATTGTGAAGTAGATATTTAGATGTTGGTAAAAAACTGGAGCAAGTTCCTTTGGACCGACGGATAAATGACTGCACTTTAACATAAAATAAAACCTGATGTAATTTTTCTTTCACTTTGGTATTTCGTCATAACAATACTTGCACAGCTTACTAATCTTGTACAACTCGGGAATATCATTAAACAATCGATGCGGAGTTTCAAGATGTGTTATTTCCGTTGCGTGGTTTTTGATTTTATCATCACTTGTCTTGTTTCCTGTCAATAAATGCTAGATGTATCCATAGAAGAAGCTATCTCTGGGAAGATGACCTCAGAAGGTGCAACACATTTCAGTATCCATGTCAAGCACAGGAGATGGACTGTGAACGTTCGTCAACACATAATTTTCCTGCACTTCCGGATTAGGGGCAGAATGTAGCACGTAATATGTTTTAAATCTCGTGGTTTTGACGTTTCAAATGTATTTAAATTGTTATTATGTTTCATGCACTTGTCTTAATATTAGAAATGAATGAAATTGAACATCGTGAAACAAATATTAGCACTGGGCCAAGTCAATAAGATAAACTTGGATTTATTTTTGTCCAATTTCTTTAAATATATTATTTTGTATCCATTCCTTGTTTTGCATGCAACATTTTGCTGTCTGAATCAAGGAAATATATTACGTTGTCAAAAGTCAGGTCAAAGTAACCAGATGTGCAATAACGGAATTCAGAATAATCTAACATTGAAATATATTTTCAAAAATGTTCGAAGCATCGTTACTTAAACACTATATATATATATATATATATATATATATATATATATATATATATATATATATATATATATGTCAAATCGGTCAATTTCTATTAATCAGTTAACCGAATTTTTTTTCCGATCGAGTACTCGGTTACTCGGTTCCTTGTGTGAGATTGCAGTTGTAGACTCCGATATCATTCAAAGTGGAATGTGCAAGGATATATTTATTTGCCCAAAGAGGTGTATTATCTTATATCCGGAAAATGTCTTAAAAGCTTTCTGAGTCATTCTATAGCCACTATATAAGGACGGTCCTAAACGGTGCCAATTTGCTGATATCGTCTCCATAAAGCATTTACAGTATTAATATGAACTCCAAACTGCCCTGCCACATTGCTTTGAGACATCCCAGGTTCCAGCATCCCAACAGCACGTAAACGATCATTTTCAATCATGCAAGGCATCTCTCAATCAAAATTTTATTCCAAAAACCAATATATACATATATATGTATGTCACCTACTTTAGCACTGACACCAATGTAGAGAGGGTTCTTTTGTGTGTCACGCTTTCAATAACACGGGACTTTGGTTTAAGTCTAATCTCAAAAGACCTGTGGCTTTCACATAATATGCAGAGCGCCTACAGTCAATCCCATTTTAAAAGTATTTGATATGACCCGGTACCGATAATCAAATCCCGGGATTTCGTTTTGCCTGACAAATACCCTACCACCAAACAACTGCAAGCGCCCTCTGAGCTATATATATTTATATATATATATATATATATATATATATATATATATATATATATATATATATATATATATATATATATATATATATATATATATATATATATATATATATGGTTGGATGGATGGATGGATAGATGGATTGATAGATAGATAGATAGATAGATAGATAGATAGGTAAATAGATAGACAGATTGATTGATTTACAGACAGACAGACAGACAGACAGATAGATAAATAGATAGATAGATAGATATATTGCGTGGGAAGTGTTATTTGCCCTTATCAATGACAATTACCGACCATCTAAATGGAAAATAAAATGTTAGCATCGTATATTGAGTAAAACATTAAATACCTGTTAAATCGTTATTATCTAACAGAATATTTCAACATATGTCGTGATCAATTTCATTTTAATTCACTTTAATACAAAGCTTCATTCAGCTGCCATTTTGAAAGCTACCGTGTTTGAAAGCATTGTCAAACGTATAATAATTTTAACCTTTAATACAGTCCTAAATAAGCGTAGTTCACATTTATCTACAAGAGGCCCACTGTTATTTCGAACCATCAACTTTGACCTAACCGTATTTTCGGTTCGAGAAAACATGTGTTGCTTAGGCCAGTCAGACATATGTTTGACAGAGATTACGCAAGGGTGATTGCGCACCTGGAATTTACGTAATCAGTTGATGCACTCTAAATTTCACGATAAAATGAATGAATGAAATAATATGACAGAGACGTTCTATTCAATATTGGTACATACTATCTGATGACCGAGAAAAACATCATTGCATTTGAGTGCAATAAAACGTTTAATTTATCAGTTTTAATAGAATTATTTTCTTGTGCGTATAATCTTTCTTTTTGTTTAATGACTGATATGCATATGGAACAAATCTGTCCAAGTATTAGATTCGCTTTTTGTGCTCCTTCGATTTTCAGAAAAGATAAATATATGTAACGCACCTTAAAATCAGTAACGGAAGACTGAGCTTCATATTGTGTCCTCCCTAAAGATTCATTTGCTTATCCCCGATAGCAAGAGAAGTAATATCACAATCATTTGATCATTTAATTATTTAAAGATGGCCAAGATATGGATTTAATTAATTTTTTTTTCAAAATAATAAATAAAAATAATGTTGCAAATATTTTCACAAAAGCTATAAACAATGTAGATATTGACTTTAGTTTAATGTAATTTCACAATATCATTAAAATAATAGAATATATAAAGGAAAGCTTAAGGGGAATCCTTTTACACATAATGTACTTCCCGGAAGTTACATTCCCATGATTAAGAATATGAAAACACTGCAGGGCGGAAGAAGGTATATATCAAGAGATTATACTTCTTATCAAGAACACATGATTTCGTCATTTCCTTTTTCAAGACGTGACGTAAAATTTCAACGAACAGACATTCTATAGGTACTTCCTGTGTGAAAGGACCCTAAGGAGTGCATGTACAGTTCAACTAAGTTTTATCTCTTCGGTTAGCAAAGATACGTCAATTGATGTGCAACGTAATTACAAGATAAACAAGAGAAAATGTTAGACAGGTATCTCAGAAATCGGCACTTGTGCAGTCTAGTCCAGAAACGCTTGGATTCTTTGTTCCTATTTCTCTAACCTACATCAGTGTTGCTTAGCTGGAAGCATTATGTTTACAGTTACCTCGCTATACAATATCGATGATCGATATATATATATATATAAATATATATATATATGTATATATATAATAAGGGATGAAAATTCGCATGTTTTCTGTGGAATTTCATGTTGTTTTTTTACCTTTGAAATATATCAGCTTAAAGGTAATGAATCACGAAAAACTTAAATTTAAATGTGTCTAATATTCTTAATTATCGTGTGTCAGGAAAAATACATGTACTTCACAGAAGGACAGTATATAACAATTGATATATATATATATGTTTATATATATATATATATATATATATATATATATATATATATATATATATATATATATATATATATATATATATATATATATATATATATATATATTGCTTAACAAAATCGGCGAGTTTGAACGCTTTTCTAATTTTGATATAAAGAGGTGAGACATTTTGCCACTTATCAGCGACTTTGGGCCGACAAGAATTTGAATAAAGGTTTTTAAGTATACAAGTTATGTTTTTCTTATTTCGAAGGTTTTCATTGAAACAGAGATTTAACAATAATATATTGATGTGAAAAACTCAAGATTTACAAAGAGGATGGGTCGCTAGTCCAGAGATGATAAATAGTTTAGAAAGTCAAACAATTGAGATTTATTCAAAACTTAATGGAATGATATCTATAGTTTTGGAATGTACTAAATCCTTACTTTCGCCACATACTTGTAAGTTTTGTAGCAGCGATTGACAAATAGAGCACGCGACAATTTGGAGTCGATTTTATTTGGAGGAACATTGAAAGTGTATATATTTAACACGAGGTATTGTGCAAAAGCGAGTCTATAATTGAATTAAAAGTAAACTATTCCAATGTATTTTATCTAACGTTTAGTATTAACAAACATCTCTCAATACCAAATATCCCAATAATTTTACTTAATTTGTACTGAAAAGAGAACAATTTGAACATAACAATATGAAATTTCATAGTCAATATTTACAAAGAAAAATGGTGTTTTCATTTGATTCTCACAATAGGTATGATGTATATTCATTCTATCAACTTGTAGATCATAAACGCCTACAATCACAGCCTTCGGCTTTTAAAAGCCTCGAATTTATATAAGATTTTATCTTATTAGGCTTACTATGCAAGCAAAGACTAGACGAAAACTCTTCAGCTTAGAGTAACTTTGCAAGATACATTTGTGAGTTTTGTTTGTTATTTATATTCAATTTTGTCAACAAAGTCTTTGTTGGTAGTGGTTATGTAATTGCAGTTAAAAAAACGGAGTTTATTCTGAATATCTCGAGTTTATCTATTACATAAGCCTATAATGCAGTAAGCATGTTGTTTTCGAGGGGCCTCCATGACCGCCGTGCGGTAATAGCATCGCGGCGTCTTGAACCATAAAGTATACTGGTCAGCACAGGTTTCGAGCCCCGCTGGAACCAAGGCTGAATTTTGTGAGACAGTTTGGCAGTATACTTCCAGAAGGCAGTTGTTATCTTCCCTTGTATATTGTGACCTGTCTCCTCAATCATTAAAAACTGGCCGTCACTACATAACTGAAAAATTGCTGTGTGTGGCGTAAAACATAAAATCGAGAGTGGATGTATTGTTACAATACCAACATATTTGAGACATCTCACATAACCTAGAGACCTGTATTATCATTAATGCAGTATTAGCAAATTTACTATTGGGAATTTGCTAAGCCACGTGCATACTATGTGTGTTGTATTTATATTTTGATAATGTCAGAGGATCGAATAGACAAAAATAAGGTTGACAGTTTGCCCGTAGCTTTAAAATATAATGGAATCAGCTAAATGTATGGAATGAACTGCTACACTTAAACGATGTGCGTAAGTGAGACCCCCATATACGTCTAGACTAAAATTAAAATGATTTTCCTTTGATGTGGTTACTTTTTCGTCAAATGATCAACCATTTCTGATTATTTAGACAATTTTAACAATCAAGTACAATAGAAATGAACTACGGCCATTCCATTGTTTTTAAACGTACACCCTAAAAAGACAATCTTTCTATAAAAAAGAACATAAATTGACAGAAAAAACACAAAGCGACAGAATAAAACACAAAACGATCGAAAACATTTAAGGAGAACACAATTTAATGCAGATTTAAATATTTTCCTGAGAAGTAATTGATAAGAGAGAAAAACAGAATTATTCTGATAACAGCCATACCTTTTCGTACATACTTGCAAATATGCTATGGAAAAAAATAGTTCCACATTGATAATAATAAATGTTCATTTTTAGCTGTTTATTGAAGGTCTATATTCCATATTTTTCAAAGACGTTTGTGACTTTTCTGTTTTATTATCTTGAAATCAATCCGTCCGGCGGATGCTAAAATGGAATTTCCTAATTTAAGAATACGTTTATAAATGCATGCACATTAAATGCTTATACCTATATATTGTAAATTAATAGAAAGATTACAGATACCAAAGTATAAATCTTCTGGATGCCCAGGACACAATATACAAATCTGGTGAAAATTGGAAAACGCGGACGTCTGGTAATCCAGAGGTGGGATCATGTATCAATGTTCCACAACGATTATCAACTGGAACTGATTCTGGCATAATATGACGCTTCCTGTCCAAGGAATCCCCATAACTAAAATCAAAGTTCTGAAAGTATCGCGACCAAGTGACGAATGATACAGCTTTGATTATGTAAAGCCTGCAAGACCTACTGAAGTGAGTGTAGCAAGCTCTGTGAATTCACGTGCCATCGTGTATATCTATGTCGGTCAACATTAGAGATTCCACGTGTAAACAAAAATCCTTGCGCGTATGAATTATGTATGGATGTCATAGGAATGCCTAATCGTGTTATTTTCTGTGCGATAAGTCACAAAACACGATCGATATACTAATTGATTCTCTTATTTTGCAAAGATAAGATCTATCATCATAATAAAACGTTGCATTTTCCTGTGGACTCTTTTGTTTGAGCGGAATTGATTGAATGTAGGTCCCTAAACATATTTTCAACCTGAATCTACAGTTTAACACGGCTATATCTTGCATCAGATTAAAGTACAATGTAGATTAGAAGTTATATTTCATGTTCCGATGAGAGAAAGTGTGTAGTATTTACAATATTTAAAAAACTGATAAATTTAGAATTGTAGTTGTTAAGCAATCCGCCTTCTTGAATTTGATTCATAAATAAGCAGGTGACGTAACGTGTTATGTCACTTCGTAATAAGTGAGCTAACAACAGCTAAACAAATAGCATACCTCCCTGCCAAACCCGAGAATCAGCCCGAGAGAGTAATTCATGACAATTGCGCAACTCAGATACCATATGATATTACAGTAATACTGTTACTACTGCTACGCTACCTCCTACTTGTATGGTGGGCTATTCCTATATTCACACTTCTGTTTGAATTTTTATTGTAAATATTTTATGTTCGTTTGATGATGTTGACAATGATGAAGTTGATAAACAGTTAAATCAATAAAAATAATAATAATAACAGTTATCAAAATCATCATCATCATCTCTATATATTATTATTTTCATTATTATCAGATGCAATTGATAGATATAGATGAATAAATTCCTGAACGTACTTCTCCAACCTCTCAGCTACATGTATAACTAAAATATCTCATATATCTTGCTTCAACAATACATGAATAAGCCGCATTTAAAGATCAAAGTTAATGTATCAACATGACCAACCATCATCATCTAACTAATTTACAATGAACAAACATCGAAAAATAAATCACTTTCTTTGTCTTGTCAGACTCAAGCGCAGTCCTGTATTCAATCGTCTACTGGCTTTACAGTTTTTGACGAGCTAGGATGACTTTAATCTTAGCCTTAACTGTTTAACTATGAGTGTTTTTCAGTCAATGCTATGTACAGGGTATAGATGATCAATGACAAGGTCTTCTCGATAACTGTTGTTGAAGCAAATCTAGATTGATAGCTATACGTTTGTACTAACACTGTAACTCGTGTATTGAATAAAACGAAGTATTAAACCCGATGCATACAGCATTTCTATTGAATGTCTTGTTATATGAATGTATTTACTGAAATGAATCAGTCTAATTTTGTAAGATTGAATTCTTGTTAATATCAAACATTTCAATGTTAAACTTTAAATGTCATTCATGCGAGCAATTTGTTTTTCTTTTCAAAATTGTATTACTGAATTGTAAGAATGACATTTGTCCTTTTTTCTAATTTTAGAAATGTATACAAAAATTATTTTACTATCTGTTTGTGTTATAAAATAATAGTGAAAACAATGAAGAAAAAAAGAATTATGTATAAAAGCTCTAATGATGTTGATAATGATGATCATGCTGGTGGTGGAGATGATGATAATGTTGATGATGATGATGATGATTAAGATGACGACGATGATGATGACGATGACGACGAACAAGACGACGACGATGATGATAATAATAAAAATAATAATGATAATAATATTAAATAAAATAATATGGTCTTCCGACCTGAACTCATATGACCTTAATAATAGCTCTCAGTAGGAAAGTGGAAGACATTTCTTCAAGAGGAATGTCACATTCCGATTGCCACATAGCTTTAACCAGTTCTCATCAAAAGGAATAGATAAGACGAAATCGATGCCCCTTGACACGGCAAGCCTTGCACACCAAAAACAAAGCTCTCACTGAATTGGCGTAAGATTATAGCACAGGTCAAATTTGGTGGCATTTCTCCTAGCGCTGGTGACTCCCTCTCTCGTGAGACATTCACGACAATGTTTATTTTCAAGAAATATAACTTCGCTGTGGACAGGCCCACCAGTAAGGAAATACGTTTTCTTTTGTAATGACATGAACAGTAAGACGTTAAATGTGTCTTGTTCATGTTTTCATTTTTATTGTTCTTTGAGGAGGGATGACACATGTTTCGTAAACGGACATATTATGTATATAAATGGAAATCTAAACAATTATTCGTCAGGAGCTACACTGGCGTAGCTGTTCCAACTTCCAACAGGAGAGATACCCTGATGTCCCATTTCTACCGGGAATTTCTCTGACCGTTAATTCAATGCCTATGACAGTTTTATTGTCAAATGATTAGTTTATAGGATTCATTTTAAATCATTCATTTAACAATTGTGTATTTAACATCTAAGAACAAAGCTGCCTGAAACTATATTTTTCTCCATGTCTAAAACTAAAGCAATACTGTTGTACGCCATTCACTGGTCCCTCCTCCCACTCAGTTATATGTCTTCATACATTGTGATATGCCATTCACGAGAATGACTGTTTTGAGTGTTAAATATATTTATAAAAATTACTTTAATTTCTATTTGGTTAATTGGACTTAAAAATTAATTTTCACATGTAGTATAATTCGTTTCGCGGATGTAAACAGCAAAATTTAATATTATTGTCCAATATAAAACAAAGGAGCCTATTCTTAAAAAAAGTACTAGAGCAAAATATAAGATATATCATGCAGTTCTGGGACGAAATCCGGATGAAGCTTCCATTCTATTCTACAACATTTTTAGTAAGAGACAAATGAACCTACATTATATATATATATATATATATATATATATATATAATACTATTGGGTCAGCATGCCACTCATTTTGTGCAAAACATTTATTCTGTTTTAAATGTTTGCAGCATATGTTTAAGGTCGGATGACTGCTTGAGGGATTCGTCCTTGTTTTAAATGACTCTAAGAAATACATTTCATAGTGCAATCAGTTCGGAGGATCACGTGACTAGAAAGGGAGAATTGGGGTAACAGTATTAGCATATAAAAGAGTAAATTCCCCACGGCAGTACCTCAAATATTGACCAATCAAATCACGAGACGTCAATAGAATCAAAAAGGAAATGATATAAAAAATCACATCGTGGTGGTATCTCATATCTCTACACTGATAAGTATAGTAAGAAATAACGGAAATTGTATATACAAAGATATTTTTAAAATAATGCTGTGATACATTGAACAGCGACGAGAAATGGATGTTATCATGAATTGTCATCCTTGCAGTAATTCGTATAGTTGGAGAGTAGAATTAAAAAAAACTTTAAAGTTATAAAAAAAAAACTTTCGAAATATAACCAATTTTCATTTAAAGAAATAATAATAAATAAAGAGGTTTCCCCTGTAAATATTAAAAACTGGAGGAAATGATAAATGAAAGTTTCAGTGTGATGTAATAGAAATCTTAAACAGGGTGAATTGAACCCAATTCTGTTCCGGTAAATCAATCAATTGTTATTCTATGAATCAATTCTCAAGAGATATCTTGGCACATATCTCGTTAAAATTCAACCATTCCCTTGGGAGTGAGTCATTCAAAGGGTGTGGTCCAATCTTACTGTTTATTTAAAAATATATCACATGTAACGTAAAAGAAAAGTAATATTTATATCCAGATATTTTCCTTTATCCTTCCGATTATAATTTCGTGTGTAGATGACACGTATGCTGAAATCTTTAAATACCAACCAGCCAAAAGGGAGAATTGGCTTCATAACGAAGCATTATATTGATATACGTCTATAGCAGTTTTGCATACACACGAAACACACATGACTTATGTATAATTCTCTGTTTTTAACTTTTTTTCATTTTTGTACCTATGATTTTTATTGATGAAAGATAAACGGCATCTCATCATGTAGGTCATATTTCTATTCTGTGTACTTTCATTACAAATATTTATCATATCTTTGTGATTTGATCTCAAAACATACTGTATTCCAATACTTATTTTGTGTTTTAATTTTATCTGTAAGGTTTGCTTTTGATATATGCATACATATGAAAAAAAATCTCAGATACCAAAGTATAAATTTTTAGGATGTCCAGGATATAGATACAAATCTGGTGAAAATGGACAAACATGGACTTCTGGAAACTAAAAGCTGGGATCAGGTGCCATGGAGGAGTAAATACATACAAAAAGCACAAAGAAGAAAGATTCATTCACGCCCACATATGTTTGCTTTTTTACCGATGTTTTAAAAGTACATATACTGCAATATATATAAGTGATTTTCCCATATTTTTTACAAAACGTTTTTCTCTCAAGTTTTGTTTAAAAGTGTATAAATCCAGTTTTGTCTTTCGTGTATAAAGATATTTATAACTTTAAAATTCAACCTTTTTTAATTATAAAATTCATCATTTTGTTTATAGATTTTATATCAAAAGCTCAATGGTTACTCTTAAACGGATTCTGGTTATACATTTAGATTCATTATTTTTCCCTGTATGATACCATTTTTTCTTTGGAAAATAAATTATATAATCTATTTTAAATTGGAGCTCAACTGATGAAGTCTAATTGACAAATTGTCGTGAGCATTATGACTTTGGCATTATGTTTATAAGATTGTTTATCCACAAAAGTGATATCTCCATGACCTAGTGGTTAGATTACCGTGTTTTGAACCGCGAAGTCTGTCACCGCTGGTCAGCACACGTTTTAGCCCCGCTGGAATCCAAGCCGATGCACCTGAGGAAGTTTGCTTGTTTACATGCGGAAGACCGCAATTCTCTCCTTCACCATTAGAATCTGGTCGCCATCATATAACTGAAAAATTGTTGAGTATGACATAAAACAATATTCAAAATTCCTCAGAAATACAAAATTCCGAAGATCTAATTTACACTTATTCTACACAAAAATGATAAATGGCTTATTGTATCAGCATTACATGAAGAACATAAATCTGTATTTAATATACCAAATTTGTAAAATAGTGAGTTTGTACCTATAATTCTATGAGTCATACGGTAATTATAGTTATATCATCAGTCAATGATTTAATAATGCATACTATTCAAGAAAATATAAGTATAAATATATATTTTACAGGTTGAAATTCAAAACTATCAATGATTCTTATCGAACACGATCTAAGTTTTTATCAAGTTTATGGCGTATGAATACTGGTCACTCTATTTTGTCCAGAAGCATGGTTTGCAAGTTTTTAAGGTATTTGTTAGTTGCCCATTCGCTCTCAAGACTTTGCGCTGTAAAGCTGTATTATTCCACCACCCACCCACCCATGTATATGATGTTGCATCAACGTGTTTACATTTTCGCTATCATACTCGTACTATTAACATGTGTATTCTTTATCTGCATTATACTTCATGTGCATAAAATTATGAATCCGCAAGTATTGGAGCTATTATGCATAAGAATGTTTTGTTTTCTTTTGAATTAGGTTGTAAATATTTTATGTTCGTTTGAGACTCGTCGAAAAAAGAACATAATTTGGTCTTTATAGTTGATTTGTAAGAAAGTAATTAAAATCCAGGTCTTAAATCAAATCTATTATAAAGACACATCAAAATTTAGTATTTTACCATTATTATTATCTAATAAATTATATACACATGAAATTCCTTTCTAAACCATTCCTTATCATATACCGGTTTACCACCCATTATAATTTGATTTGATTTGATTTTTGTTTTACGCCATACTCAACAATCTTTCATATGATGGCGTCCAGTTTTTATTGGTGGGGGAGAAACACCGGTTACCCGGGTAAAGACCACCGACCTTCCGCAAGTAAACTGGCAAACTTTCCCACATAATTCGAAACGACCCTAGCGGGATTCGAACCAGAGATGAGAGGCCTTGTGATTTGAAGCGCAATGCTCTAACCACGGAGCCCCCCCTCACCCATAATAAAGTAATTACTAAACCAAAACTTCTTAGGAACGTATGGTTCATTCATATCAACAAGATGCCTAAATTATGGAAAGATAAAAATATTATTAACAATATTCAACTTATAGTTTTATAAAGACGTTCAGGATGGATTTTGTTGCTTTTGTCTTCTAAGTATGTGTATTAATGTCTTTGATATACTGATAAAGTCTGAAATTATCTGACAGTGTATCCGAACCATCCTCGTCACTTGTCCAAATTCTACGAACCCGTTTGGATTTAAACTTTTTTAAAAATGATTTTCTGCCCAACATACCTTTCCCTTCATTCGATTAGTTTTGCGTAATAATGAGTTTTCTAGCTATTCTATCAATTTCATTTTTTCAAATAATACAAAGATATTTTTCTATCAATTTTATCGTATTTTCCTAAGTATTCGGTAACCTTAAGAGATGTGTCAACTATAAAACTAGAACAGATCTTACTACTGTAGTTTATCATATTGTAGTAGGTAATCATCAAAATTTAGTGAGCTCATTTATATCATTTGAATCTACATTCAAGGCGACACCTGATAAACTTAATCGTTTTTGTGTCGAAGTTTAATCACATCCGTTTCACACTATTTCAGATTTTCTCAATGGTCCTATATCAATGCATGCTCTTTTGTGACATTTTGGTTTGAGTCCAGGAAACCTTTGAAATAAAAACTGAACTATCAGCGAAAGGGCATTTCAAAAAAGATTTGTTCTGACCATCTAGCAGAATGGCGGTTGTTGTTGTTGTTGTTCTCGTATTGTTGTTTAACGTCCCACTCAAGAATCTTTCACTCATATGGAGACGTCACCAAATGCCGGTAATGGGCTTCAGATTTTGACCTATGCTCGGCACTTACGGCCATTGAGCAGTGAGGATTCATTAATGTGTCGGCACCTTCTGTGACACGGGACCTCGGGTTTTTACTGTCTCATCCGAAGAACAGGAATCCGACCTGCCGCCGGCTGGACTCTCACCCACGATCTCACGATCAAGTTAGAGTCGAACGCTACCGACTGAGCCAGGCCGGCTCAGAAGAATGACGGTGGCATTTGCAAATTGACGCAGTTTGTATTCCATTTTCAAAATGTATTAGTACCTCCTATACATTTATTCTTTCTGAACATGGTCCCTATCATGTCTATCGTGAAAAGAAACAAATATGGCGAGACGGGATCCATCCCTATAGTTGAGTTTTAATTTGAATGAAATTTGAAAAACACATCACTTAAAGTTGTTAAAGAATATTTCTAATCTAATTTAGTAAGTTATTACCAAAACTGAAAAATTTAACGACATTTCTAATGAACCTGCATGAAATGGAATCAAAACCCTTTTCATAGTCTACCATTTTCAAGTTCACAGGAATATCAAGTTTATTACAATTGTGAAAATGTCATACATGAGTGCACTATTCTCTCGTATATATTGCATTAAAATACTTTATATAGATTTACATTGATGTAAAAGTCTATGTGTCAAGTAGGTAGCTAACATAATAATAAAACAAAACGAATGTGATACATTTACCATTGTTTCCATGTTCTTTGAAGAACGTTTACGCGAAACCGTTTCTGCTTATTCTGATTATATTTTTACAAAAACATCGGCAGAGGATCTGTTGATATATTTTGCATATTCAACGTAAGAAATTTGCACACTAACAATTAATACAATGTTTATTTTTGCCACAATTTCGTTTCTTCATTTGTCCATCAATTATTTTGTGAAAGGGTTTCATATTGCTCAGTGACAATTACAATGTTCGCTAAAGGTCGTGGAGATGAACATAATAGGATAAAGGTAAAGGACACAATAAATTCTGGAGAAACATTATGTTTCCGAGAACCAAGATATTCCGGAAGATTTTGTAGTACCGTAACTCCGTCAAATATTTCCGAACGTTGCTCACAGGTCTCGTCCTGTATCTGGGTGAGAAAGCAACAGATTAAATTTCTGTTTAAAATTTGAGGACGTAAACTCTCGAATCATTTGACGGAAGACAAAATGTTTGAATTTTTAAATTTTGAATAGTGTTTACGTCACACAATATTTTTTTCAGCTGTATGGCATCTTCCAATTTTTATGTTGGAGAAGAGAACCTATTTACACTGTACCCGGGAAAAGTTCTTCCGCAAGTAAACTGGCACACTTTCCCACAAAAATCAGCTTAGCTTCCAGCCGGACTCGAACCTGCGCTGACTATAAGTGAGGGAGTTCCTGGTTTAAAGCGTGATGCTCTAACCACTCAACCATGGAGGCCCCAAAATGATGGAAACAGATACAAAAATCAAAAAGAATTTCCCAAGATCTGCGATATCGGGTGGAGAGAGAAGCTGGATACATAAAGATGAGAGACATCAAAAGTATGTTGTTCTTGGTGTCGTTGTAATGTTATATTAAATGGCAACCCTTGGTGAAATACACTCTTAGCATTTCAATGCGTATTGTCGATCTGAAAATAGTTGTACAAATGGTATTAATTTCATATCACCTTACAACATTTTTTTCTGTTACAATTGCTTCAAAACAATTGCAACAATTAACCGTAAAATTTTGAAGTTCTTCACACTTGGCTGCATAAAATTCGTTCAAATTTCAGCACTAAAAAGGTTCATTAACAGAACTAATGAAATAAAATTTGGTTAGTTTATGCAAATTTGTGGAACTTCATACCTAACCGGAATAAACAGGTGCCTGTTCATACACGCAAAGCAAGATTTTAGTTGAATTCCGACAAAGAAATCTTTATTCAAACTTAGTTTTGGGTTTAGTTATGAATGATAAAATAAGCGTCCTATTACTTCATTAATCTACATATACGGGTTTTACTGTGATCGTAAGACCATTAGTTCTGGTGACCGTAAAGGACACTGAAAGCTAAAAACAATAGTATAAATGATCGCGTCGTCGTCATATTGTACGTTATTTAGGTACGCGCCTTATTCTTTAAAAGGGCAATACGTACGATCAGAGACAACGTATAAAATTTAAGAATGCATTTTGCCAAAAGGGATGAGGTGTGTAAAATCAAATATGAATGTAATTGAAGTATATTGGCGGAGTGCCAGGTGACATACGTATAGGATAGGAAATGGAAAGGTAAATTTGAATGAGAGATAGATCGGGGATACAGTCAAACCTTACGAAACCCGATGTTGATTTATCATAAGATGGAACGGATATACACAGAAATACATGTATGTATGCATATGTATGTATGTATGTATGTATGTATATATGTATGTATGTATGTATGTATGTATGTATGTATGTATGTATGTATGAAGGTATGTATGAAGGTATGTATGTATAAAGGTAGATAGATAGGTAGGTAGGTATATAGGTAGGTGACGGCCGCCATTTCTAATTTGTAACAAACATGCTTTAATCCATAGTATTTCTAGTCAGCGCGAGTTCGAACCCCTCTGTAATATTTTGTTTAGTAGTTAGCCAGATTATTTGCCGAAGTCCTACAGTATATTGCTAAGTACATAGTGACCACCATTTCTCATCCACCACTATAAACTGGTCGCTATCACGTGATTGAATAATCGTTAAGTATAACGTAAACAACAATAAAACGAAAAATGAGTATACAGTGGAACCTCGCTATTACGACCTCCCAACTGACTGATTCAGAGTGATCTGATTAGTGAGGTGCTATAATGGTACCTTGCTATTACGATCACCCAACAGACTGACACAAAGTGGTATGATTAGTGAGGTGTTACAGTGGCACCTCACTGTTAAGACCACCTAACTGACTGACTTAAAGCGGTTTGATTAGTGAGGTGTAACCTTGCTATTATGACCACCTAACTGACTCAAATTGGACTGATTAGCGAGGTGTTGCAGTGGAACCTCGCTATTAAGACCACCTAACTGACTGACTTAAAGTGGTTTGATTAGTGAAGTGTTACAGTGGAACCTCGCTATTAAGACCACCTGACTGACTCAAAGTGGTATGATTAGTGAGGTGTTACAGTGGAACCTCGCTATTAAGATCACCCAACTGACTGACTCAAAGTGGTTTGATTAGTGAGGTGTTACAGTGGAACCTCGCTATTAAGATCACCTAACTGACTGACTCAAAGTGGTCAGATTAGTGAGATGTTACA
Organism: Atrina japonica; assembly: GCA_030159075.1. NCBI lineage: Eukaryota > Metazoa > Mollusca > Bivalvia > Pterioida > Pinnidae > Atrina > Atrina japonica. The sequence goes on along the minus strand of BROG01000256.1, from coordinate 56,781 downwards.
GTGGAACCTCGCTATTAAGACCACCTAACTGACTGACTCAAAATGGTATGGTTAGTGAGGTGTTACCTCGCTATTAAAACCACCTAACTGACTGACTCAAAATAGTTTGGTTAGTGAAGTGTTACTGTTGAACCTCGTTAATAAGACAACCTAACTGACTGACTCAAAGTGGTCTGATTAGTAAGGTGTTACAGTGGAACCTCGCTGTTAAGACCACCTAACTGACTGACTCAGTGATCTGATAAGTGAGGTGTTACAGTGGAACCTCGCTGTTAAGACCAACTAACTGACTGACTTAAAGTGATCTGATAAGTGAGGTGCTACTGTGGAACATTGCTATTCAGACCAACTAACTGACTGACTCAAAGTAATCTGATAAGTGAGGTGCTACTGTGGAACATTGCTATTCAGACCACCTAACTGACTGACTCAAAGTGATCTGATAAGTGAGGTGCTACTGTGGAACATTGCTATTCAGACCACCTAACTGACTGACTTAAAGTGATCTGATAAGTGAGGTGCTACTGTGGAACATTGCTATTCAGACCACCTAACTGACTGACTCAAAGAGGTCTAATTAGTAATGCGGTCTCTTAAATGAGGTTCTGAAAATTGATCAAGAAACTGAATTGATGGTCTGAAATGTGGTGGTGTCCTAAGCGATGTTCCACTATGTAGGCGTCTTGATCAATAAATAACTTTATAATACACATTATATATCACAAATGTACCAGAAGTATATGCATTCAACAATGACAAACAAATTATATGCAAACATGCAGTACAGATGATAGTAATATTTATTGTTTCACTCGATCTCAGATACGTGGGTGATGTTACAATTTTATTACGAGTTTCAATTTCATATCATCGGCATCTCTTTGATCATTCACAATTTTACAGTGTAGGTATTTCTTCCCGTACTAATGTGTTTAAACTCCTCCATATATCGTAAACATAGTAGATCTTTAAATTAAAAATAACTTTTATTTATAAAATTCGTGTCATTCAGCCTGTCTGTATATTGAATTTAATCGTATTGCTCTGATGACAAGAGTTTTTATACTTTTTATGGTAATATTCATTTGTAAATGATATGTTTATATTTTTATACCAGATTCAAAATCACTTACTGTTTTAATTGATCACTGTGTATGTTTGTATGCACAAGTGCATGTCTGTCAAATACGGCCTTCGTCCTGTTTAAATATAGTTTGTGACGCTCGGAACACATCGGGTAGATAAGTAGCGGCAACCATTGTCCGCCATCTTTTGCAGATACACCATGGGGCACGGCTTCATTTAAATATAAAAATTTCAGATACCAAAGTATGATATTTCAACCATTCCAATTTTATACGCCGAAATGGAATGGTCCAATATGTCACGGGACATAACGGCCTAACGCTCGTAATTTAGCGCGAAAGCAAGTACGTTATTAGAATATTACAATTAAATAGACATGATGTGATGTTACACCATTAATAAAAGGATTTAAAAAATTCCCATTGTCCTGAAATATTTCCTTTGTTTTATTTTTTTCATTGCACTTATATCTGATTTTGAAAACAATGTATGCATGAACATAATGATGGCTTTCTTGAAGGGGCATTTTCCCCCCAAAACATTTCTTTAACTACACAGGCATACAAGTTCTTAAATTCCTATATATGTTGTGACAATTACTTGAGAAACCGAGTTTTGCATATTATTCAATAATAATTGCAAATGATTAATTCAACCTTAGTATTTGTATATACATACGATCCCTGGACCTGCCCTTAATTTCACAAAATATTTAGGAATATAAGAATTCTTATACCTGTGTATAGCTCTTATTTGTTCTTGTACATCAAGGAAATATGTGTTTTAAAAAATACAGCTAATGTCCCTTTAAGATAATCGCTCGTAGCGATCTATACATGCACTCCTAAATATTCTAAGCTCCCGTAATCAAAATGATATAGGAATGTTGTTCTATTCCTCAATGAAGTTCGATGAAGGCGAACAATCAGCAATATTTATGGGGCTTTAAAACAGTCATAATGACTTAGTTCTCTGGGGTATATAATTTCTTAAAACCATCGTACATCAACACACAACATAACATGAACAAGTATTAACTATCGTATATTTCTCATATCTGTGAAATTACAAAACTATTGGGTGGTGTATATTGCATTCCACGAATAAGAGAAAACATCAGCTGACTATATTCAGCATCTAACAGTTGAGGAAAACACTATATTGTTGTATATTTTGAGAATATTTTGTGAAAATGTAAAAATAAAGAACAAAAGCGTATAGTTTATATATACACAGATAGTTAAAGTAAGTATTGATAAGTGTACATATGATTGCTTGAGTGGTACATATAAATGCTAAAAAACCGAAATCTCCCCCTGCCCAATAGCAGCTATTTGGTGGCAGTGAAATTGTTCCCCGGTCTTTCGATCATCATCTCAATAATTCAAAGTTATTATACATCCTACAAATGTTTTCGACATGTTATACTGTATTAACAGTAGGTTTAGTTGTCTTGTTTGTAATTACAGCGTTTCATTGAGTTAATGTTTAAATTGCCTGTCCAATAATGGTTGTGGAATAATCTTCGCCCATTGTGACGGCGATTCTTTCCTCGGTGTTTTATTTGAATTCGGGAGCCGGCCTGGCTCAGTCGGTTGCGCGCTCGGCTCTTCATCGTGAGGTCGTGAGTTCGAGTCCAGCCGGTGGCAGGTCGGTTTCCTGTCCTTCGGATGAGACAGTAAAAACCGAGGTCCTGTGTCACAGTAGGTGTCGGCACGTTAATGAACCCTCACTGCTCAATGGCCGTAAGTGCCTTCTTCATCGGCATTTGGTGGACGTTAAACAACAATAAACAAACAATAATCATTTGAATTCGACTGTACAGGTGTGTGACCGGCCGACAGGGGATGCTTACTTCTCCGTGATAAAAAGGTTTTAATTTTAAACTTTATTTATTTCATAACGATTGACAAATAAGTTATGTCAACTTATATGAACGTCTCTTGTTGGCCCTGATGTTGGCGTGCAGGGATCCTTGCTGTGGGAGGAAAACCAGAGTATCCGGAGAAAACACACGTGTGCGACTTGGGGATCACCATACCATCTCACATACTCCCGTGTCAAATTCAAGGATCGACCCGGGTCGCACTGGTGAGAAGCAAGTGCGCTAACCACTGCGCTACTCGGACACTGTCCATGATACCTGAGCCCTCATCTGGATTTTCATAACCTTTTATGAATTCCAATTATTCTAAGCATGCTCCAAAATTTTGCAAGCTTACCTATTCCTACTAAGATATGTCTTTAATGGTATTTTACGATCAGTAATTTTTCACAACGACAGCCGTGACCAGGGATGAACCTTTTCACCCATAAATATCTAAACGATATGCTCTATTCCATTGTTTAGACCAGTATATTGTGGTCTGTAGGGATAAAAAGGTTAATGGTAGAGGGAAAGACCTGTTAAAAATGTATCCGAAAAATGATTACCGACCTTCCGGAAGTAATCCGGCAAATTTACCTGATATGAGAAGAAAACTGAATATTTTCAAAAATTGAAGTGATGAAAAATACTTTAGACTGCTATAGGGATTGTAATGAGTATTCAGTTAATTCAATGTGCAAAAATCTAATTACGAAGGAAATGTTTTACGGATTTTTATTGTTTTCAAATTAAACTCCTGTGTCCTTGTCTCAGCCAATTTGAAAAGGATGGGCAAGATAAACATGTATGAAAGGACAAAAATGATTGTATTTATAAAAGCATGTAGGAATGTACATAACAATTAGTTTCGATCTTCTGTAATTTCACATCTAGTGTGTGATAGGAATTAACATCAAGGCGAGTTGAAAATTTTTATCATTTTCAACAAAAGCGAGATAAATCGAAAGGATTTCAAAAGATACATCTCAAATTAAATTATAATCATATCACGACATGGCGGTGAATTAAACAAAGCAGACGACAAAGGAAATAAGTTGCTAACGTAGTTCTTACATACAATTTAGATGACTTTGAAAGAAAGACATTTTTCACAAAATTTCATAAAATTATTTTTTCTATCTTAATTTATTTCTATTCTAAACTGGAAAAAATCATTCATCATGTTGTATTAAAATGCATCCAAATGACGGGAAAAGTTATGAAAAACAATATTTTGTTTTTATAATTCTGAGTGTTGCTTTGCCCGATACTAAACAATTTTTATGGAGGTCAAAACCTGTTTCAATGTACCCAGGAAGAAACCACCGGCCTTCCGCAAGTAAAGTCTGTGGCAAATTTTCTGACAAATCAGATTGGCACCTGCTCTGAGTTGGGTTCCTTCCCATGATTCAACCCTATTAGCGTTACAAACACTGCAAAAAACACTGAATTTACGACTTTGATTTTCCCAAGAAACAACGTTTTCAAATGCCTTCTCAAAATCAGAAACACAAAATAATGAATTTTCAGAATTAAAAATAAATATTTTATTTATGATGAAAATACATGCATTATGCAACTTGTCAGTCACGTTTTTGTTCGACTTCTGGACCATTCACAAAACGTGGTTAGTACTGGCCTATCCGATGTGAAAGGTAAGCGCCCTTAGTCGATTTAGCTATGTCCTTATCATTAATGTTGTAAACACAAGTTTACACGCGAACAATAACAATTTGACATCATTACCTGTCAATCTGTTTAATTACACTTTTAATATTTTTGTTATTAGCATTAGACCTACTGACCGACATTTAGCAGACGACAGGAAATATCGAACATATTTCTCTCATGATGTTTAATGGCTGCAAGCACTGATCGATATATAGAGTCATTCGTTTTATGCACATGATTTATCTATTTTTAACCAATCATATGACGCCAAGCTATTTATATTTTTCTAGAGTGAACATTACTCTCTTTAAGCGTACCACTTTGGATAAATCCGGCCATTTTGTTACTACTGATGACAACATATATGCAGTTGTACTGCGAATGAAAATACTGTCTCTAGCGTCAAACATTATTGTCACTTTTGGATAATAACATGAATATAGGCTCTTAATGTACGTCCATTGTATCAACGTGTACAAGTAGGACATTGGTCATACCTAATGCTTTGGCAGTATTGTCTCATTGCAGATAGGGCACTTAATTCTTGATAATATTTTTGTAATTTAAAAGCGACATGTTAAGAAATCATGCTGTTTTGTTTTCTATTTTCGACTAGAAGGTGTTACACCTGTCCTACATTCGAAAGTTATCTGAAATAAATATCTGTACGGCCAAATAAACTGCTATTAAGAGAATTTTGTTTTTAAAAGATGGAACAAATTTTGGGCAAAACGGTTTTTTTTCAGGAGCAATCATTTTCTATTACTGTATATAATATATATTTACAAGTTTATTTCAAACAAACTACACAAATTGTATAGGGCGATGATAATAATGATGCTTTTGATAAAACAGTATCTATTTTTAAGTCATTCGGTGTCCGTATCTGTTCAATTGTGGCCAGTTCCTGTCTGACATGCGTACCTCGGGCTCTGAAAATTAGAATATCTTCTCAGTATCCAGTTAGTCAATTCTCATCAAATTTGCATATCTATGATAGGGGTCAAAGAGCCAACATGGGACGTAGATTAATTGAATGGTAAGGACACTCCCAGTCTCTTTTTTCGGAAATGATGGGATTCAGAACATTTTAAAGTTGGTAATATTACTCAGTAGTACCTTGTAGAATGTCTGTGACATCTTCCCGGGTTTATTGTAACCTGGTTCTCTCATACACCACAACAAAACGGGCCGCAACCAGATGAGTGACAAATTGTCGAGTTCGGCATACCCCTAAAAACAAACAACAACAACAAAAAATCCCAAAACTAACAATATGTTCAGTTGTAAAAGTTCTTACTTATCCTTTATTAGAAACATGATTTATAAAATAAAGTAGTTTTACATGTCCTACCATTTAAAATTGAGTACCATCAAAACAACATAAAAACAATGTTTTATTTTTGATGAAGTCGGTCCACAAAAAACTGAACATATCTGTATTTGTATTAATCTTTGAAATTACTTTAGAATTGTTTTCTTACAAAATCCTCTATTAATTCGATAGCTCAAAATGATCACGTTCAAAAGTTACTTTAATCAGATAGATTTGCTGTATGCTATATATGGTAATATTAAGGTATGCACCTGTACAATATTCCTCATACCTATAACGACTTATGAGAAAGGAATGAATCTAGGCTAAGCCGTAAATAATCATCGTTAAAACGTACCTGAGTCGGAGACTTAATTATCACTTTCTTCAGTTTGAAAGACATTGAGGTTAATCTGGACAACCTTAAGCCGTAAAACATTCAGAATTGTCCCGGCATTTATGGGTTTTAATTTATTTAGTTGGTATTTACATTCATCTCTGAATCTGAGAAATAATTAATACTTCGTGATAATTTTCAGAACGTATATTCAATATATCCACCGTAATCAAATTCCATTCTGGAATCAACAATTTTTTTCAACATTCTATGATATAAAAATCATAAATATAAAAGAGTTTACACGGAAGTCTAAATAAGGAAATACAAACACATATAGTGAGCTGTGAAATACAGAGATGAGACCAGGCGTCATGGACGAGTTAGCATCCAGTATAGACCATGGAAGTCCATATAAAGATATATAAACACATTAGCAAGACATTAAAGACATTAGCAATTTTCATTATTTTGTTGACCAGGGAGTCCTGTCTTCGAATGTAGAGATGAATGTTGATTATCTAGCTAGAAATTAGAATTTTTCATTATTAAGCTTGTCATATAACCCTTGCGTCGAATGTAGAGATGGATGTTGATTGTCTAGCAAGACATTAGCAATTTTCATTATTTTGTTGACCAGAAGGTCCTATCATCGAATGTAGAGATGAATGTTGATTGTCTAGCTAGACATTAGCAATTTTTCATTATTTTGCTTGACCAGAACCCTATCATCGAATGTAGAGATGAATGTTGATTGTCTAGCTAGACATTAGCAATTTTCATTATTTTGTTGACCAGAAGGTCCTATCATCGAATGTAGAGATGAATGTTGATTGTCTAGCTAGACATTAGCAATTTTCATTATTTTGTTGACCAGAAGGTCCTATCATCGAATGTAGAGATGAATGTTGATTGTCTAGCTAGACATTAGCAATTTTCATTATTTTGTTGACCAGAAGGTCCTTTCATTGAATGTAGAGATGAATGTTGATTGAGGAATTTTCATTATTTTGTTGACAAGAAGGTTCTTTCATTGAATGTAGAGATGAATGTTGATTGTCTAGCAAGGCATTAGCAATTTTCATTACTTTGTTGACCAGAAGGTCCTTTCATTGAATGTAGAGATGAATGTTGATTGTCTAACTAGACATTGAATGTCGATTGTCCAATTGCCAACTTCACACACTTCGATGATACGTTGTCATTCACAATAACTGTTTGCAGAATTTTAACTCCGACTCTCAAATTTGACATCGCCCTTTTATTCTTGTGCAGGTTCTATGTTTTATAATTATCTAGATCACACTTTGGACAGATGTGAACACGAATAGAACTCAACTGACGCGACGCTTTTAATATTCTCATTATATCAATATATAATCATTAGTAAAACATATAACAATACCAAAATCCAAAATAATAAAGACCAAAATTTTAATACTAGTAATTTTAACAAAAACATTTTCTAGAAATGTTCCTACAGGACATTATATGTAAGTCTCTAGATTAATCCACAGGAAATACATGATGAGAAGTCTTAGGTTTATTTTGTGTCCCTGTTTATAACCTGGTCATCATTTTATAGGATATTTTTGATTTATATGTATGAGTGAATGGTCATATATTTTTGCCGTTAATTGTTCTTTATTCATTGATGTTCAATTGATTGTCAGATAAAGTGTAGACGAATGTCAATCAAACCGAGATTTAAGCAGTCGGTAATTTCACTCAACGGTGGTCTACTGTTTCGGTAATAAGTTTTGTCTTTATTTGTACTAGGATAATCTTACTAGTGTAGATATCCAACATACCAACGCAAAATAATTGTGTGTGTGTGTGTGTGTGTGTGTGTGTGTGTGTGTGTGTGTGTGTATGTGTGTGTGTGAGTGAATATATATTTTCTATACATGTTGTTGTACAACAAAATAGAGGTGTCTTACAAGGACAAACTATAAACCTATATATATTTAAGAGTAACCACTGTATTGAACCTTCCAGTCTGTGGTTTTTACATTATTTTTATCACAAATACATGTGAATAAGTAAATGAATAACTAAACGATAAATGCACTAATAATAATCATGGAAGGAAACAATAAATCAATATTGTATATGTAATTAGCGTATAATATTAGCTAAGAAGTACAACGACCGTCAACCCAGTATTTACTACTGTTGACCGTCCCTGTTTGTGACTCTCTCACTGGTCATCGACTTTATTTGTCCCTTTGATGGACATCCGTGATCGATTGTTCTCCCAATTCTGACCACTGAATGTTACGATATTCAGTTCAGAAATTTCTTCTTTCTAACGCTATATGTGTTTTACCTTTAGTTAGATAAAGATGAGGGTTTGATGGACATAGATAGTGACTATTTTGTATAGTGATAGTATATATATATATATATATATATATATATATATATATATATATATATATATATATATATATATATATATATATATATATATATATAGACAAAACTACACATAAGTTTCTATCTGTATCATAAGACTGAGCGTAGCTCAAGTTGAATCCATTCGCTACAACGATTAAGTGCAATCTGATGATACAGACAGAAACATTTGTGTGGTTTTGTATACATGACATGTCCCTTATTTATCTATATATGTGCACAAATTCAAAAATAATTCCGCTTTCAATGACGCTATCAGATATTTTGGACGACATGAATCGCATTTAGAAAAGTAGCTACGGCGAAATTTCCGTATCCAACTACAGTGCCATACGGCAATACGTATTGTATGGGCGTATTGAACTCTGTATTGTAACTGTATGATTACACATACATGTAATATATCTTTAGTGAAATTTAGGGTTTAAATTTTCGTAGTTTCTCCATCAGAAACAAATTCATTGAAAATAATTTTGACTGATTTTGAGAAATCATATTGTCAATATTTCAAGAAGATGATTTCTTTCGATCTTTCTCGTTACCTACGAAAATAACCAAATATTAAATCCACAACGAATAATTATGATTTTTCAGAATATATAATAGGGTATATTAATATGATTGACTTTGTTGTAAAACATTCCATAATAAAGATGCATACATGGGTATACTGTTACAGGCCACAATGTTTTGGTGACATTTATTGTAAAATCCATGTAACCTGGCAAAGTGGAGTCTTCGGAGCCTTTTCTTGACCTGGACGAGTTTAAAGTTTAGGTAATAAAGCATAACATTAAAATAACACCGACTAGAGTAATCGTCCCTCCTTGTCACCAAACATTAGAGAGTATCAAGTTAGGAATAAAATATTTTTCCCCGTGAAACTTGTCATAACCGAAAAGTGAGTAGAATAATCTGTATGATCATCAAAGGGTTACTTCGCCCCGCCATCTTATGTGAATCGGAAAATAATAAGATAGTTATTAGCATATACATACAATTATATATACTTACGTACAAATAACATAACAAATAACAACATAAAGAATGCTTTTAAGAACTACAAATAAACACGACATATTCTATTAACTATACAAAACATAAAAAAATATCAGATACCAATGTATAAATCAATAGAATGTCCAGGACATAGATACAAATTCGGTAAAAATGGACAAACACGGACGTCTGGAAACCAAGAGGTGGGATCAGGTGCCATGGAGGAGTAAGCATACAAAACATACAAAAATATCAGATACCAATGTATTTATCTTCAGGATGACCAGAATACAATATACAAATCTGGTGAACATTGGACAAATCCGTGCCTCGGGAAATCTAGAAGTGGGTTTAGATGCCACAGTAGAGTAAGCATCCCCTGTAGACCAGTTACAGCCACCGTGAGTCCACAGTCAAATGAAACAATACAAATCTATAGTCCTAAATTTGGACTAAAAGTTACGCCACAAAGCCATAAAGTACTCGTAGTATGCGACTTCGTTGCAATATATATTAATGCAAGCATTGTCATTTGTAAATACATCAAATGCACAGTACAGTCATAAACTTGTTCACTTTACAAACTAATGTACAGATTTTATTGAAAATATGTTGTATGTTTGTTATTGAACCTGAATGTCCATCACTAACGTGTATATTCTGCAATGACACAGTTCAAATTTTATTCGTCAGACACATTGCTTTAACAATATTAAAACATGCATTGATGAAGAAACTTTTGTAAAACAACCAATCACCAAAGTAAAAAGTATGTCCTATATCTTTATATCAGATAGTACACTGACGTTGATCTAAAATTTCGAATAAACAATATATTTGTGTGCCCCTTTGACCTGTTCCTTTATTCATTTTACTTACTATAGACATAGACAGGGAATTGGCATCTAAACTATACGACAAACACGACGATTTTGGCTTTCCCATCGTACATTTTCTACATTTAAGTATTAATATCCCACAGTCATATGCATATGGAGTTTATATTTCACAAATGATAGGGCGAATTCAGCATATGAACATTTCATATACAGATGTAAACTACTCACTCACAAATTATGGACACAGGGATATCTAAAAACCTTGTTTGATGTCAACGTTCCGCAATTTTTACGGTCGGTATAATAGTCTTATTTCCGATTACTCTGTTTCACTAAGTGAAATGTTGAGTTGCCTTTTCGTTGGCGGTTGTTGACACGTCTGTACCTACTGTGACGAGGATTCGTTCATCACGTATTTCATTTGTATTTTTCTTTGGACTCACGGCGGGTATGCTTAATCCTCCATGGCATCTGATCCCACCTTATGGTTTTCAGAGGTCCGAGTTTGTCAATTTTTAACAGATTTGTATCTATATTCTGGACATCCTAAAGATGTATACGGGTGTGGCATGCCAGCAGAAGACGCTGACTCCTTCCGGACACCTGGTCTTATCCCGTTTGGGATTCGTAATTGTTCTTCATCTTGAGACCATTTGCACATCTAATTCGTCGTGTTATAATGGACTTGAGTTTTGATTATTGATTGGTACTTCATATAGTCTAATTTGTTTGCTCATTTCAATTTATCAAAATTTTTATACAAGAATCTCTATGTAAGCCTTGTGATAGAAATAAATTTGGTCATGTGAGCTTTCACTATAATATTAAAATGATGGACATCAACTACTCGTATACATTGCTTCTATTTTTCTTCCTATACATATATTATGATAATAGCTGGAGTATATCTTTCGATAAAACAAATGCTCCCATTCTTTCACTTTCGTTTTTGTGAGTAAAAAATACTATACCAAACACATTTCGTTTAAAATGATACCTTTTTATGTAAAGAGCGCTTGCCTAGCATGTTCTGTGTTCAGGTATGCATTGTGTTTTAGACCATTTTCAAACATTTTACAATAAGTTGTAAATGAATCTGATCTGTCAGGTAGGACATGAGTGGGCACCAACCCTTTCACCCCTGAATGGTGTTGTTGTTTTTTCTCTATTGTTTGAAACCAGTCCATTATTGCCTGTAGGGTTGAAAGAGTTAACAGCTTGAACGAATCTTGCTTTCCAGAGTTCTGATACTTGAAGTATTGTTCCGACTTCTACTAGGCCGGTCTTTGACCGGATCTTTGGTAAACCACATGATTGCTGTTGTCCAGTGATTGATTCCTCTGTCGTCTGCTAGCTGCAGACACATTTATTCTTAATGTGCCCCACCGACTAGACTTCCTACAATAATATATTGTTTGAACGAATATTCTCTGAGAAAATGCCATTTTTTGTGAATTAAGTTATCCTCGGCTTATCTCTAACACATGCAGATAACATTGATATACTGGACTGTTCTGTCAGATTTGATAGTTAATTCAATTGCCGAATTGGTCGTGTGTGTTCCCGCTAATGGAAAACAATAGTTATCCATAATCCTCTTCAGGAGAAAATGGGTCGTATATAAAAAGAAGATATCGTAGATTTGAACAAATGCATGCAGTTCAACTTTTCTCTATACGTTCATCAAGTCCCCAATGTTATACATAATTTCAGTACCCGGTATTTCGGTACCAGTTGATTATTTTATTCTAAAGTAATATTGCCACTGTACAGCACTGTCTAAATTCTTCATTCATCCAAAGGTAAGATAGTCATCTTTTTACAGTGGTTGCACTTGGACGGAGTTTGGCCTTGTATGATATCACGCTCTGTTTCGGACTTCTATATTTAAAATGCTAGCTCAACCGAAGGAAGTCTACTTGATAGAAATATTATGAACATAATACCAAAGTTATAATGCTCAAGACGATCGTTCCTGTCAATTAGACTTCATCAGTTGAGCTACAAGTTTAAATATTTTTTCTAAAAAGAAAGTGGTATCAGACAAGGCCAAATAATAGATCTAAACTTGTAACCAAAATCCGTCTAAGAGAAACCACTGTAAAAAGAATTTTAAATGGTGTTTTCAGTGCCAAATATTACTTTAGTATAAGATTATCAGCTGGTATCGAAATACCAGGTACTAGGTTTATGTATACCCTCGGGGACTCAAAGGGTCACCGGCAGTGGCAACGACCTAGTGGTTATAACTATTATAAACATAATACCAAAGAAACGATTGTCTTGAGGATTTGATCTCACCCCTTCTCTTGCAAAACTATAGACCCTTTAGCAGTAACTGCGGTCCAGTTACTTTGCCAGTCTTCCGGTTGGCAAAATGATACAGATTCCCGAAAAATGACGTCAAGAAACAATCAGTTACTATAACGACGTCTATGTTTTACGGGTATCTGTATCATTTTGCCAACCTGAAGACTAGCAAAGTCACAGGACCGCAGTTACTGCTAAAGGGTCTATAACTTTGGAATAGCTCAGTTGTTTGAGCCCTAAGTCCCAACATGGTCAGGTGTGATAGTTCATATCCATTCCACACAATTCTATGCCTATATGAAGGGTATATGATCTAGCACGTGTATTTTGATACATTTCTGTGGTAGTACTAAGGAAATACAGACCAAGGAACAAGGGCACAAACACAAACTAGTTAAATTTCCTGTATAAGAGTGAACATTGGCAAGGGCTGGAAGTAACTACATAGCTCGTTCAAGCAAACAAGTAAAGATTGAAATGATTATATGTGCAGCTGATCTCAAATCTGGATTTTCCGGAGATTTAATTTTCACTGATGTATGCTTCTTGAAAATTTCATTAAGAATAATTCTTTGGTATCTATATTTTCTCGTTTAAATGATATTCAACCAATAAGTCATCTAAGACTAGATTTACAGAATGGATAATTTTTGTTCCAATAATATTTGATTTATTAAGTGCAAAAGAGTGATATAGATTTGCAGAATTATTAATACTAACTTTGCTCAATAACATAGCACGAAGTTTTCAACCGTGCACTATCAACGCGGAATTCTATATTTGATAGCTGTCCTATGTAAACTTTAGGTACTTATCTCTGCCTAAAGCAGTAATTGAAAATATTTGATTTGGTGAAGTATAGGAAGAACCTGAATTCGATCTGGATTATGGACATACACGTGTATATTTCATTGATTAAAGCTTAGGAAATGTATATTGTGTAATAGTGGTAATACATACAAATCAGACTCCCAGCACCAACATGATATTTAAAATGTTAAAATTGATTCGATTTATTGATAATATAAAAAAGGAATAAAAATGATAACAAAAAACATATATGAAACGAATGGTAAGAGAAGAACTGTAATATTTAATTTTATATCATTTCTATCATACACAACTGTTTTTTCACTAGAGGTGGTACCCGAAAATTTAAATATCTAGTGATTGGCTATCAGGATACTTATTTCGTCAAACACCACTCTGATTCTACACATAAATACACTGAAGTTGATATAAAAACATGCTGGAATTTCTAATAGACAATATATTTGTAATGTTCGGAGACGTGGTCTTTCAACAAACTGTCGGCTCCTTTATTGACCGACCTGTTCCTTTATTCTTACAAAGCAGACTTCATTCAGAAACTGCTGAATCAAAAGAAGAAAAAGTTAGCGGTGTCCTTTAATTTGACATTAAGATATATCGACTACGTTTTGTCAATTAATAATGACAATTTTCATACATATGTCAATGCGATATATCCTAGCGAACTAGAAATGAAAGGTACAACAGAATCAAGCACACACGCTTCATACTTAGACATTTTACTTAATATAAACACAGACGGGAAATTAGCAACTAAGCTATACGATAAACGCGACGATTTCGGCTTTCCCATCGTAAATTTTCCATATTTAAGTAGTAAAATCCCTAAGTCATCCGCATATGGAGTTTATATTTCACAAATGATCCGATATGCCAGGGCTTGTACAACATATGAAGATTTCATATACAGAGGTAAACTACTCACTGACAAATTATTGACACAGGGATATCGATAACCGCGTTTAATGTCAACGTTCCGCAAATTTTACGGTCGGTATAATAGGCTTGTTTGCTGAAATGCTGAGTTGCCTTTTCGTTGGCGGTTGGTGAGACGTCTGTACCAATTGTGACGAGGATACACTCCTCACGTGTTTCATTGGACTTGACTGTGGACTCACGGCGGGTGTGACCGGTCGACAGGGGATGCTTACTCCTCCATGGCACCTGATTCCACCTCTTGGTTTCCAGAGGTCCGTGTTTGTCCATTTTTACCGGATTTGTATCTATGTCCTGGACATTCTATTGATTTATACTTTGGTATCTGAAATTTTTTACATTACTTTTAATTTTCATGTCTCCGTTCTGAGCCTGGCACCATACAACATGAGAATTCACTCGTCTGTAAATATTATCAACTTAGCCTGCTCAGCCAATCAAATTGCAGGATTAGCCAAATTTGAGTAAATTTTTAGACTCGAGTAGTTCTTATATGTTATGGTATCAGGCCCAGATGTCGTTTGCTTAATTACAAGAGATAATTGGCAGACGTAATAACCATGGTGGTACGCATTTATTCATCTTATTATGTTATTTCACCACATTTACTTTGTAACGCAGAATTTTACGTCAATATTGTTTATGTTTATATCATAATTCTTTTCTTCCAATCAAATACCGTTATTTGGTTAATTGGCGTATCAAGATAAACCATTTGACCAATCATCGTTCACGTTCGCGCGTTTTATACGACATACAATTAGTGGGAGGATCAATTTACGTCTTAACGGAGAAAGTCAATGCTTTCTCTGCCGCGTCCCTCTTATCGACCTGGTCACAGGTTATCGACGTAAATTGGCATATTTATTAACATCTATGATATATCATATCGTCTGATTGTTGAAGTATTTGGTCTATAAATCTTAGCTGTTCTGATATCAGACCAACATTCCTATATTGGTCTTAAGTAATAATTGTTGTAATAGTGGATAGGGTATAGAAGCAAAACAGTCAAAAGTGTGAAATAAAATCTGCGAATATCTGCATCGTATTTGAATAACCAAACGTTTGTTTCTTACAATTGGACAACTAGCAAAACTAAAAAACGGAAAAAAGTAACCAGTACTTATGATTTACTCAGAAATAAAATTCTTAAATTAATAAAACAGTGGTTTCTTCATCTTATCTATCTATTCTTGAATCTCTTTTAATACATCGGATTTTAAGAGGTTTTTGAACCAAAACAAATTCATTTTACTGAATTTGTATTTTCTCTCATTTTGGACCAAGATAAGAAACGAAATCTATCACAAATTTAAGATGAAGAAAAATCAAGAGAGCTACAGAGATATAGTCAGTGGAGAGGGTTGCCGAAGATTGTTACTGTTGTTGATTATCCATATAGCGGGAGGCTCAACGATATGTGTCAAACTGTTCCTATGGTTTAGTTAAGGTTTTGTTTAAAGTTTTGTAAATGGTTATCATTTACTTAATTTTTATTTCAAAAGTACGGAATATGAACTGTTCCATCAAAATTCTCATAATGATTGTTTTAACGGCGTATTATCCTAGCTATAATATGTCGACTAGAAAAAAAAAGAGAAACGGGGAAAACACCAATGGAGCCGCACATAATCAGATTAGTTTTCAGCGTGGCTCCAACCGGCACATCTAGAGGCGTGGCACACTAAATCACGACCATCCGATCATGGAGGTATCTGGTTGAAATAGACATCAAAGGATGGAAGGAAACATTATGGTGTTTTAAACACAACATGCCCCCGAATGAATTTAATGTCCTATAAGCTGGCGAAAAATTGCTGAAATGATTCAGCTCATCAAAGGTTCCATTGACATAAAGCATAATACCAAATTTGGTAAAAATAAGACAAAAGTTAATGCAATTCGACGGAATTCTGCAAACTGACACACAGGTGGATTATATCAGTAATACCCTATCTTGATTCTTGGGAACATAAAAAAACCGAGAATGGTTAAAAAAAGGTGTATAAATTTGACAAAAACAATATCAATTGTAACAAAAACTTAATATTGTACGAGAAAATAGCAAGCGAATGGCGAAATGAAAGAAGGTAGGGACATAATATACTATATAAAACAAACAAGCTTACGTGCATGGCACGGACATTTTTTTACCATTCTCGATTTTGACCCTCTTATCGACGTAATGCGACATATTGATTGACTAACTGATTGATCGAACATGATTCAGCATTTTTTCAGTAATTAATTTGTTGAATGTGAAAAGTTGCACTCCAAAACGTGTTTACTACTACAGGAACGAGACAAAAATAGTGATTTGACAGAAATGTTATTACATAGTCCTAGAGGTGTAAACCTGTCTAAAGTAGATTGTTATCCCATTAAAATGACAACAGGTGCCTGGAGAATTTATTAGTTCATACGAAACCAATAATAACTGAACACCAGATCCCGTACTTCTAAGAGCAAATTAAAAAAAAAGAAGTACCAATGGATAATCGAAACTCAAGTCCATAAAAAACACCAAATACGATATGTTAATGTCTCAACATAAAGAACAATTGCGAATCACAAACGGGATAGGACCAGGTGTCCGGAAGGAGTCAGTGTCCCCTGCCTGCTTACCACAGTCGTCGCAAATGTTACAGGAAACCTCTTCGAGTTTAGTGAAAAGGTCAAGATCGTTGAAATTGACATGATTGACGAAAGAGAGTCACGTCTATAGTCGTGCTCCAGAATATTATCTAATATTTCTGAGAGGGGAGCCCATATTGTTTAACAAGATCCCCGTATCAAACATATGTAAAATATTTCATTGAGATCTCTGACATGAACGAATGGAAGAATGATAATTACTTTTTGATGTTCAGAGCACGAGTCATCTGATACAGAAACTATATGACTACCCGTATGTTACACATGTACCACATGGTAAGAAAGGACCAATGAAATTCAAATATACAAAATATGCTGTGATTTATGACGTAGGTATTCAAACTAGTAAAAAACGCTAAAAATCAATATGACCCATAATACGACAGTCATATGACAGAAAGGCAAACAGAAGAATGGGATCTACTTTGAATAAGACAATGTTATACGTCTACCAAGGTAAAGTGACACATCCGGGTTCTGTCAAAAATCTAAACAATACATTTTATTTCCAAAAATAGCTTGTACAGATAAATCAAATGCCTTGCGTTGATACCATGCTTTATTGGAACTGTAATATTTTTGTGTCGACGGGTAACCTGTTACCTTGTTATGATTTCGCTTCGTTTCAATTTCCATATCACAAACTTCCCGTTTCTAAGTAGTAATATTCCATCTTTTCCTGCCTATGGCGTTTTCATTTCACAACTTATACGTTATGCCAGGGTATGCTCTTCTTATGAATGTTTTATTCTGAGAGCTAAACGACTAGCCAATAAACTACTTACACAAGGTTACGTTGTTGAACGCTTGGAGTCGTCGTTTAAGAAGAATTATGGTCGATACGGGGATGTTGTTAAACATTATGGAGTCCCCCTCTCAGAGATATTAGATAGTATTCTGGATCAAGGCCACAGACAGTGACTCTGTTTCACCAATCATGCTTTTCACCGAACTTGACCTTTTTACCGAATTTGACCCGTTCATCGAACTAGAAAGGTTTCCATGGAACATTTGCGACGGGTGTGGCATGCCAGCAGAAGACGCTGACCCCTTCCGGACACCTGGTCTTATCCCGTTTGGGATTCGTAATTGTTCTTCATGTTGAGACCAATTGCTCATCTAATTCGTCGTGTTATAATGGACTTGAGTTTTCATTATTGATTGGTACTTCTTACTTTGTATATATGTTCCGCCAATAGTTTTTGTAATTATAAGGAGACGTCAAAAGTGGACGATGGAGTTCCATAAATGTTGATCCATGATATGGGCGTGTGCATCT
Organism: Atrina japonica; assembly: GCA_030159075.1. Classification (NCBI taxonomy): domain Eukaryota; kingdom Metazoa; phylum Mollusca; class Bivalvia; order Pterioida; family Pinnidae; genus Atrina; species Atrina japonica. The sequence goes on along the minus strand of BROG01000256.1, from coordinate 38,235 downwards.
GTGGTGTTCCTAAGAGTGTCGCGTCTGTAAATCACAGCCAGTAGAAGCCCACTTCTTATGCACCTGATCAAAACCGAGAGAGGGACGAGAAAGATTAATTGAATAATTTACTAAGAAGATAGTGGGAGAAAAAAAATTGCTCTACTCCGTTTGGTTTGTATATTTATATGTGATAAATGCACGTGCACGAAGATAAAATTGACGAAGATATTAGTGTTTGTAGTGTAACAGTCGTTTGATATGAAAAAACGTTATCTAATTTGTATACACTCAGCAAAAATCAAACATGGAAATGTCTGATTCATGGAAAACCACTTCAAATAGAAGGCAACTGTGTAAGGTTTAACTTCTGCAATTAATTATCTTACTTGAAAAAAAAGACAATAAAATCCATTAATATATGTTGTCCAATTTTTAGATCACAGAAACCAAGCTGTCAGCGCTGGGTTATTAACACACGAGGAAATTGTGAAATTATGTGAATCTTAATGTGAAGATTCATAGCAGTAGGTTCTTTAAAACGTATATCTATTATCTAGGTCAAAGGTTGGGTAGTTATTACCGCGCTAATCAGCTGATAACAGCATGCTATCAACATGATATAAAAGGGAAGAATGGCATCTACTTCCATGTAATGATGTTCAAATACTTTATGAACGAGTCAAATTATTACAAAGTATATGTTTAATTTCTTTACATTCAATCGAATGGGCGGATCAAAAGAAGTGGTCTTGGTCGAGTGGCATGGCTTCAATGAGTTAGATTACTCATAATTAGCACATAACAACTGGAGGCTCGTGATTTTCTTTTATATTTCATGGTGTCAAATAAATGTCCCGATTAAAATATCAAACCTTCCTCCTGATTACTAAAGAGCATCTTTTTTATAAGTTTTGGATATATATTTTCTTCGATGTTAACATCTGACAACTGTGCAAAAGGTCAGACAATGTCAGAGTTACAATTTATCTGCTCAAGATGTAATATCAAGGGTTAGGTCATTTTAAAATATTTTGACTGATGTTCTACGCCACACTCATTATATTTTTAGTCATATGGTGGCGGTCTTGTTTTAATGGTGGAAGCGTGTATCCGGTTGTGTTTGGGATTAGGTCTCCGGTTTTTCCAAGTAAGGTGGCAAAATATCTCACGATATCAGCTTAGGATCCAGTGGAACTTGAACACCAGCTGACTACAATTGATAGATTTCATGGCTTAAATTACGATGCTCTAACCACTCGGCAGGCACACACACACACACACACACACACACACACACACACACACACACACACACACACACACACACACACACATATATATATATATATATATATATATATATATATATAATATATATATATATATATATATAACAAAGTGAAAGTCTTCATACTTAGGTTCTGTTTTTAGATTTTATTTAACATTTCCACACACGGTTAATCTTAAGCAGTACTAACCAAGACCAGTTACTCTTTCTGCCAATCTTGTCGCCAATATAAATTGCATATATTCAAGCACGGTATTTATTCACAAAATAAAAAGGAGGTAAAGGATATAATTGGTTAATATCATGAAGATATAAACCAATTAAAGCTAATAGAAAAGAACCAGTAAATTTATAAAAAAAAAAGTACACAGCAACTCAATCCATATGCGCAGTAGAACTAAAATTTGCTCTAGGTCATTGGACTGACCATCGACAAAGATAATTGATCTAATGATTAAATCCTATACAATCAATAATCAATACAATAGATATTTAAACGTAATTAAACATTCACTTCCCCCCACATATATATATAATGATAATACATCTGTAATGATCTGAAGTGAAGTCATTTAAAAACTACTTTTGTCACGGGACTAAACTTCCGCATATGAAATAAAAATAATTATGTTTTAAGATATAAAAACCTCAGATACCAAAGCATAAATCAATAGAATGTCCAGGACATAGATACAAATCCGGTAAAAATGGACAAACACGGACCTCTGGAAACCAAGAGGTGGGATCAGGTGCCATGGAGGAGTAAGCATCCCCTGTCGACCGGTCACACCCGCCGTGAATCCACAGTCAAGTCCAATGAAACACGTGAGGAGTGTATCCTCGTCACAATTAGTACAGACGTCTCAACAACCGCCAACGAAAAGGCAACTCAACATTTCACTTAGTGAAACAGAGTAGTCGCAAACAAGCCTATTATACCGACCGTAAAACTTGCGGAACGTTGACATTAAACGCGGTTTTTGATATCCCTGTGTCAATAATTTGTCAATGAGTAGTTTACCTCTGTATATGAATAAGCAACTGTACAGTATTGTTGAAGTTTCTCCTTAACGGCTGTCAATATCTTTGTAAGGAGTAAAGATAAAGGTTTGGTAGAACATTTGCTGGATCCTGCTATGTATCTTTGCTTATATGGGGTTTTATGAAGTTTAGGTATCCAATATAAATATGGTAGCTCGAAATCGGTATCCGTTGTAGGTATATCAAATGAGCGTAATACGGATACGTGATTTTGAAGGATCTCGTCCTTTGAAAGTGAGCAACGTGTGTATGTAGGATTACCAGAATTCGTATTAAACCCAAGTTCTTCTAATAAACAATTATAGTAATGTGCCTTACAAATAATATACGAACGATTATGTCTATTTCTTAACACTATACTTTGATTAATGGCCAACAATATTTGAGACAGCATCATTCTCAAAACTGTCATTAAATCAAGGGTGGCCCTCAATTGATCCAACGATACGACCCGGTGAAAAAAATTAATAAACTGATTTTTAAAGCAAGTGTATTCCCCATTATCATTTTACCTTACAATAAGTGCAGTATATATTAACACCACACGGCTAATAGCCAGGACGAATTGATATTTTCTTTTTCTTTTTTGAATTATTTCATTTCAGGTATCCATTGTATAAAACGTCAAAATTCAATGTGGTGAGGTACTATAAGTATTGTACCCTATGATAGACAGGTATGTTCTATGTATAGATATAAGGTTTTTAGGACCAAAATTATAGGGGAGATAAATATTATATTTCAAATTAGTCAATTACTTGCCAAAACACTGACCGCCAAGTTAATATTGATGATAGATGTAAAATGCATTGTTGTAATTGTTTGATGGTCCCTGTAGAATAATCATGAAAATAATTTCATCAGGATCAAATATACGAGTGACTCGTTCAATATAAGAAACTCGACCCCTTTCCGTTTGAAATACGCAATTGTTCTTCTTGTTAAGACAGTTTTAATATCTCATTTATCGAATTCTGTTGCATTTAGAGTTTATGATGTCTAATGGTACTTCTTCATTAAACATTGATGACATTCATTATTACTTTATTTTTTGCAGAATTTACAAAACGTGCGACGGAAATATTGAAATTCATTAAACTGATTTATACAATGGATACCAGAAAAATCATGTTCATGTTCAAACAATTATATTACCTTGATTAATCCGATGGTACCTTAGCAGAACAATGCATCTGTATTTTGTCACAATTTAGTAAATATGTCGTTAAAAATCATGGTCAGTATTTCTCACGCTTTTCTATTGACAATAGTTATTAAGCACCAAGTAATAACGTCTATATCTGTCTAATATTGAAAACGAGTAAACAGGGGATTTCGGTTCCTTTGATATCGTTAAGCTATCTTTTTACAGGAGTTTAAAATATTTCTGTAGGTATATCTGCTGTGCGTATATTGTCTTCACCGGCGGGCCAGCCGTCTGCTGCGAATTATCGGCATTGATCATTGTTTATACAGGTATTTAATTGAGGTGATATATTTATATATATATATATATATATATATATATATATATATATATATATATATATATATATATTTATATATATATATATATATATATATATATGTATATATATATATATATATATATATCTGGAAAATTCAGAACGATTAACTATTTCTTTACACGTGTTGCTTTAAGAATCAGGATAGGACTTAGGAACTTTCAATTTCATACATAAAAATATTCGCTTTGATAATGGTGTAATAAAATTTCTTAATTCATGCAAAGGGTTTCTTTTATATATTTTCAATATTTCAATGAATTTCACATTACCTTATACATCTATTGATTAATTCATTTGTTTGACACGTGTACATCTTGAATCATAACCGAGAAGTAAATGAATAATATGTACTTAATCAGTATTATCCGAAAATTTTCATAAGATAACTACCTCTTTTCGTGTAAAAACAAATTAATTAATTCAAGTGCGCACGTTCATAGAGTAGTGGCTATAAAATGTACGGTACTGCCAAATTGTATTTCACATAAGTAGGCCGATTGAGTCGCTCATTTGTCGACGTCTATCATCGTGCGAGTATGTGCTCTGTGAGTGTGTGTCATATCAGATTGCGTCATACAAGCATGGGTATACGTCCTGTTGACTGGTGTTAAGTTAGAATTCGTCTGGTAAATGTGTGTCGTCCAAGAGTGTGTGTGTCGTGTTTGATGTGCGTTGTGCGAGTCTGTGTCCCGTAAGTACACACCGTGTTTGTTTGCATCCTATGAGTGCACGTTGTGTTAGTGTGCGCACAGTGAATTTGCGTCGTGCGAGTATGAGTCTGGTGAATGTGCATCGTATTGAGTAAGTGTGCGTCGTGTATAAATGTTTTGACAATGTTTTAAAATCAATTAGCAAATACTATACGATTTTTGAATAGATGAGGTCATAAAAATTGTGAATTTCGCGAACCCATTGTCAAAAGTGGACTTAGGTGATATATAAAACTCGCCATCTTGCAAAACACTGTCGCCAACATTTTCCAGTGATACAGTTTTTTCATTGTCAAAAGCGGACTTAAGTGACTTGTAAGACGCTATCGCCATCTTGTAAGACAGATTCGTTGATATAAGACACTTTCGCCAAGATGTGTCGCTGATACAGTTTTTATTTTTGAAAATCCGACACCGGATAATACGTTTTACAAAGCTTTAAATGCAACTAAAATCGAATATCGCCTAATACAAATACAAACCTGTATCGTGCAATGGGGTATTTATAAAATTGAAATTACAATTATATATATTCCAATCATGTACTCCTATGTTTATAAGTTAGATCAACAATAATTAAGTGCACCGTGCGACATTTCATTCATGGTATAAAAATTGTTGAAATAATATTAGTGTAACTCCAGACTTTGTTTAAAGAATTGAAACATTTGCGGCATTTAGTATTTAAGCTTTTTAGTAAACAAGCAGGTGTATATGTATCTTCAACAAACTTTGTGGTTAAAACAATAATTGTTTAATTAACCACAACAATTGTAGTTTATATTCAAACGGATCGTGTCATCCCTTCATGTTTACGTATTTAAGGAACTAACATATCACTTATGACTTGTCATCGTTACTGTCAAATCGTATAAACGGATTTGACATCCATTGTGTCGATAGAATGGATCTGCTCAATAAAAATTCTTTTAACAAACATAGTGAAATTGGAGTCGACATCTACATAGAATATTCGAATTAGAACCACACACAAATTAGTATGTACTTGAAACCTACCATTCCATTCTTATTGAGAAATCTATTTCATATATTTGATTAACCTTAAAGGTTCTTAGTATGATATCACATAATGATCTCCAAAAGCTAATTAAAAAAGAAATTAAACATATTTCATAAAAATTAGTTTGAATTTTAATTTGCAAATATACATTTTCAAAAGAAAACGTTACATTCTCCTGTGAACCCACCATTCATTCTTATTTAGAAATCTACTACATATATTTTATGCTTTTTGTATTGTAGGTTCCTAGTATGAGGGAATCCAAAAGGTTAAAGAAATTAAACATAATTAATAAAATATGTGTGAATTTTATCACACTTATTGTATTTTGCAAAGATCTATTTTTTAAAAAAGTTACATTCTTCAGTACACTTACCATTCAATGGTATTAAGAAATATACTTCATATGTTTTATTAAAAGTGTAGGTTTTTAGTATAATATCACATAATGATCTCCAGAAGCTAAAAGAACTTAAACATGATTGATAAAATTAGTGTGGATTTTATTTCGCAAAGATCGATTTTCAAAACAAAAGGTTACATTCTCCTGTGAGCTCTATTTTTCGATATTATAAATAAAGTTAAACAAATCAAGGATAAACAATTTTTAACCTGAATTTGCAGTTTAAAAGAGGTATATCTCGTATCAGATTGAAGTGAATTGAAGTTCTCCTTCATGGTCCCATGAAAGATAGTTTGTAGTATTTACTATATTCAAGAAAATGGATTAATTGAAAATTGCAGTTATTCAGCAATCAGCCATTGTCAGTAAGTTGCTAACTAAAGTCGGTGACTGATATCACCTTGTAAAAATCCTTTGACCTTACATTTGCTGTAGAAAAAATAAAGACCCCCATTAATTTTGGAGGATTTGTATATGATATGCACGAATTCTCCATCCAGGAACCACTCTTGTAATATTGAATACAATATATATATATATATATATATATATATATATATATATATATATATATATATATATATATATATATATATATATATATATATATATATATATCGACTTAAGAACTGTATGACAGATTAATGTTCTGCATGGTTGACAAGGATATAAAGTATGACAAAACGTGCAAATACACCAAAGCTCAACATGTAAAGATACTTAAAACCGGACAAACAACTGATAGTCATACTGCAGTTTATCACAGCAGTTTTACTTCAGTCAAACGGGCCTTATCTATTGTAATTACCTAAAGCTCTCTGTATAAACTTCTCACCAATGCGACGCAGGTTCGATCCTCGGATTGGACAATGTAGTATGTGAGATGGTTTCCGGTTCCGCATATGTTACTGTCGGTATAATAATCTTGTATGTGATAATTCTGTTGATTTGCCTGTTCGATAGCGGTTGTTGAGACGTCTGTACCAATTGTGATGAGGATTCGTTCCTCACGTATTTCATTTGGATTTGACTGTGGACTCACGGCGGGTGTGACCGGTCAACAGGGGATGCTTACTTCTCCATGGCAATCGATCCCACCTCTTAATTTCCAGAGGTCCGTGTTTGTCCAGTCTTATCCAGACTTGTATTTATATCCTGGATATCTGATATTGTATCTGATACTATTGGTATCTGAGATTGTTATATATTAAAAGACAGCTGAGTTGAAAGTCCGAAAGCTTAGACTGAAGCATGCCAAAGACAGATATTTGCTGATTTTAAAATATTTGTGAATGGGCCACATAGTTCATTTATTTCTCTGCAAGTCATTATTGCCAATCATCAGAATGAAAGACGATATTCTTAATCAAATCATTATGTATGCTCTATTTGATCTATTCCAACCACGGTATTCAAATAACTTATATATATTGATAAGATTGCAAAAGATAACAGTACGGTACAAATAATGCTCTAATGTTATATAGAAAGCTAGATACAGTTGAACCTCGCCTAGGAGACCAACCTTACATCTCAGCCCACAAGTTTTCAGTCTCTTGATAAATATCTATAGTATAAAAGTATAAAACTTCACTTAAGAAACCACCTCACTAATCAGACCACATTGTTGGACAGTTAGGTGTTATTAATTGTGAGATTCCACTGTATCACCCCACTAATCAGACCACTTTGAGTCAGTCACTTACGTGGTGTTAATAGCCAGGTTCAACTTTAACACCTCACTAATCAGACCACTTTGAGTCAGTCAGTTAGGTGGTCGTGATAGCGAAGTTCCACTGTATTTGATCGATTTTTGCATCTTTTTATTCCGCTATATTTAATGACCAAACTATATTATTCAAGTTATTATGGTAAATAACGAATTTATTTATTTAATTAGTCGTTATAAAAGTAATGTCGTATGCAAAAGGAGATCTGACCTGCAATGGACTTCGATATTGATGCTCTAATTCATTATCAAGAATTTATTGTTACTCATACGGAGAAATCACATATTGTTTCCTAGCATCTGTATCCAATTAACCGATGACATTAGAATACGCTAGTCTTTTTTCTGGTAGTTTGACACTCATTAATATAATATTCAAATGCAAAATTTTCTTTGAAAGATATTGACTTCGAAGTAAATTCAGAGTTCTTTAAATATAAAATGTTTCAAGCAGTTAAAAGTTGGCATACGAATAAAACATATTTCGCAAATCCATTTAGATAATAAAAATATCTAAAAATTATGCTTGCAATTTGAAATATACACATCAAAACAATGTCAAATATTCCTAAAGTGCCCCCTCTCGTAATTTGTAAAATACATACATTCTTGCTATTATTGTACGGACTAGAACAATTTATACTCTATGAATGACATAGCATGTTTAGTAGGTTGTACTTTGTATACTCATAATGTAATCTTTAGGTGTATTAAAATTACATATAAATTGTTACAACGGCCGCAATGAGTCGGTAATGTCCTCATTAAACGCAAAGATAATACATATGTATAGGTTCCGGATGATTTTAATCGTCGGTACAGTTTAAACTAAAATTTGAAACAAAACAAGACATGTATTACCACAAAGAAAAGTTTATGTCAACACGGGGCCTAGAATTTGAAGATCCTTGTTATCCTGCCGACAATCACCACCTCGCGATAAGAAATATAGTCCCTAGGTACCTAGTGTTGACAATGGGTCATCAGATAGAGAGATGTTAAAATAGATATGTCATATGATTCGTTTTAATCATCAACATGTCTTTGTCATTGTAGTTCACACTTAATTGAAATAAGTCGTTCTTCATTTGTTTTATGACATTTATCGCAGCACTTACGCCTAGAATATTTATCGCGATACTGATTTTACAGACAATGTTGACTGTTAGTTTTTGGTGAGTCTTTTTGTACGTGTAACATTGTAAACTGTATGAGTACATGGAAAATATAACGCCATCTCTACCTGTTGTTTTATTGAAGTACAGATAACTTTTGTAGACGTCTGCTCAGAAAGGATGAAATATTTTCATCCATTCATAAACTTTTAAAATAGTCTAAGCATTGTCCTTCTACAAATATTCTAGATATCATTAACAATACCAAAGTTAGAGTTTTAGAAAAGTGTCCAAGACGAATGCTCAAGACGATCGTTTCTGTCATATAATATATTGTAAACATAATACACACGTTATAGTGTGTCACAAAAAAGGATCAAAACAGATGCTCACACGACGATCGTTTCCGTCAATAAGACTACATTACATGTTATTGAATTTGAAATAGATAGATCTTCAATAGAAGATAGATGGTATCATACAATGAAAATATATGTAACTAAAATTTTGTTGGCTAAAACTTTAAAATACACGTGTACTTTTTATGCAACAAAATTTAATATACTATTATTTTGGGGGGGTGGGTTATTGTAGTGATCGTGATAACTTTCCGATAACTTATTTATACTTGATTGAAATGTTTTGGCACCTGATTCCACCTCTTGGTTTCCAGAGGTCCGTGTTTGTTCATTTTACTAGCATTGTATTTATATCCTGGACATCCTAAAGATTTATACTTTGGTATCTGAGATATTTGATATCTTGAAAAAAAATAATTTGAGAAATATGTAGTATTATCTTTATAAGGATATTAATAAAATACTTAATTCGACTTCTTCGTAAACCTTTTAGATATGAATTATTCCCAAAAATATTAAGTCTGTAAGCTGATGATGCATATACAAATATTTCTGTCTTTGATTGTTTGGTACAAGATACAACATCGAAATTATCTGGTCCGAGTTTTAAGTAAAATCATAATTTTTCATTTTTTTTAAATTTTGGAGAAAATCATGCGAAAAGAAGATGGAATTAATTTAAATGAAACATTATCTAGGGTGGCTCTTGGTTTCCAGAGGTCCGTGTTTGTTCATTTTACTAGATGGGCGTGTGTAATCGGGGGTGGGGGGGCTGGAGGGTGTGTTTGGGTGGGCTTGGCTTGGGTGGTGCGGGGTGTGGTGGGTTGGTAGGCTGGGAGGGGTGCGGGTGTCGGGATGGTACCTGGTTTGGTCTGTGCCGGGCACGGTCGGGGCTATTGGTAGGGTGTAGAGCTTGGCGGGGTCGGGGGTGGGGTCGGTGGGGTGTGGGGTTTTGGTTTGCGGCTAGTGTTTTGTCGGCAGGGGGGTGGGGAGGTGTTTATTGGTTGTCATTGTATTTTATATCCTGGACATCCTAAAGATTTATACTTTGGTATCTGAGATATTTGATATCTTGAAAAAAAATAATTTGAGAAATATGTTGTATTATCTTTATAAGGATATTAATAAAATACTTAATTCGACTTCTTCGTAAACCTTTTAGATATGAATTATTCCCAAAAATATTAAGTCTGTAAGCTGATGATGCATATACAAATATTTCTGTCTTTGATTGTTTGGTACAAGATACAACATCGAAATTATCTGGTCCGAGTTTTAAGTAAAATCATCATTTTTCATTTTTTTTAAATTTTGGAGAAAATCATGCGAAAAGAAGATGGAATTAATTTAAATGAGACATTATCTATAGTCCCCCTAGAGTAAGATTTTTACGTAAATAAGGATAAATCGGGATCACGTTATCTGGACACGCTAAAAGGAAAAATTTAAGTGGATTTTTCTAAAGCATTGCAGTCACCCAATATGGCATATTTTTCAGTGGATCTGAACAAAGGGTATTCTTATATAAAAATACATGAAAGGACAGCGAAACAATGCTGTAACTAATAACTTAACACAAACAATGTTATATTTATTTCTTTTTAAATTATTTCATGCCATTCAAAGGGTGTATCACTTGTATAGGATCGTATTGCTGAAGGATAACATATCTTATATTAATTCTCCGGACTGATGCAGATAAAGTGAAGAATCTTTAACGCGCCACGCCTTCCGAGACAAATCTTGTTTTTCTCTCTTCCGAACACCATAAACATTATCTCCTAATACGGAACACTGTTAGAACTCTTCAGCTGCCTGGCTAGAAATTTCAATGAACTGAATAACAACAGAACACACTCACCACAGCAAGAAGTAGCAGGGGTGCATTTCCTGAATGGTGGATCAAATTGTCGTTGGTAATATGATAACACTGAAAAACACATTGTATTTGTAATTAGGTATTCTAAAATACAAGGGTCTGCGGTATAAATAGTTCCATCCAAACAAAAGGGACCATAAATTGGATATTACTTCTGTCTTTCAGAGTCACTTAATTTGATTTGAAAATTGAGAACATACTTACATCTTTTTAAAAATGAAGAATGTGTTTTATTCTGAAGGACATTAAAATAAACCCCCTGACACCAGCACGTGGCAAAGGTATAATTCTAACTTAACGACATATTCAGAGATAATGAATGTTTACAGGGCTAAAAAGAATTTGAGATAAAATCTCAATTAAATATTGAAAATTGAGAATGTCAATTTTAAATAAAATTTGCTACCAGCGTTAATAGACCGACCAACAGTCGCGTGCGTACATAACATATCAGACACACGCATGCACTCCATTATATATAGCCTTTCTTCTTTTAAATTGAAATATTTCGGCGTTTACCTACCGTTAAAATTATATTCAGATCGAATTCCAATATATATTTTACTGCTTAAAAATGAATAGTTACTTACGTATCTTCTTCCACGTCAAATTGTTTAAATTATGAAAAATGCTTAGTTCACGTTACAAAAGTTTATTACTCTAGTATGACATATACCAATAGTGCCCACACATCATATATCTTCGTAACGATTTTCTACACGGTATATAGAGTTGCTGTTGTATTGTTGTTTAACTTCCCACTCAAGAATCTTTACCTCATATGGAGACGTCAGCAAATGCTGGTGAAGGGCTTCAAATTTTGGCCTATGCTATTGAGCAGTGAGGGTTCTTTAACGAGTCGGCACCTACTGTGACACTGGGCCTTGGATTTCACTGTCTCATCCGAAGGACAAGAAAAGCCAACCCCATCCACCAAGGCTCGAACCCGCGACCATTCGGTTGCGAATCGAGCACTCTACCACGGAACCACGACGGCTCTCCACGATATTGAAAGGAAATACACTGGGGTAAAACTCTAGAAATAATTTTTGTTAATGTGTCAAACAAGGACACAAATTTTACCCTCAGATAGATAAGAAAATATTAAAAATTGTGAGTAATAGTACACACTACATAACTGTAACAAATGTTTTCTATTACATGTATGTCTTGTACCAACGGTCGTGTTAGATTGCGTTCATACGAATTTCACCTGCGCACTTCTGGAGTTTCGTACCTGAAATAAATCGTTCCCAATGTAAAACAAGGCATACACAGTATTCGAATTGTCTTTCGATGGGTAGTATTTGTCCTGGGTACGAAACGTTTTAGTGCCAGTGCCGATTGCTTCCAGGATTCAATATTTGGGTTACGCAAATACTGTCTGTGACCATTTATCTGAACTCGAGAGGTTTCCATGGAAATTTTTAGACGAATGTGGCATGCAAACAGTTGACGCTGACTCATTCCGGACACCTGGTCCCATCCCGTTTCGGATTCGCAATTGTTTTTCCTGTTAAGACCATTGTTATATCTAATCTGTCGTATTCTAGTGAACTTGAAGTTTCGAATATCCATCAGTACTTTTTAATCAAGTCAACAAATGCTATAATCATTGTTTACTAGTGTTTGTAAGTTCATCTGTTTGACTTTCAGGAATAAAAAGTAAAGTAAAATATGTATGTGAAAAGTACAGGCATTGAGGTATTGTTCGTAAAACTTGGCGTCCATGACACAATATACATGGTGACCATTGAGTATTGGAGACCTATAGAAAGTCCAAAGGTGAATTCAAGTGTCATGACGAGTTATCATCCCCTGCCAACCAATCACCCCCGCGAGACCACTGTTAGATCTTCATCAAAACACATCTGGGAAATCAATGGATGGGATCAGGTGACACGAAGAAGTATGCTACCACTCTCGATCGGTTACACACGCCGTGAGTCCAGATAAATTAAAATGAAATAATTCAGAGTACTTTCAATCTACTTCACAGTTACGAAGGCATTATTGTTCAGGAGGTTTACGAGACAACATAAAAATCTTGTGAACATTGGACAAACACAGACCTCTGAAACTCCAGAGGTGGGATCAGGTCCTGATGTCATGACAAAGTGCGTATAAATCCAGGTCACAATCACAGATAGACGATTCAGCAACTAAAATGGAGCAGGTAAATAAACATAGACACAACATGAGAATAATATTTTAAACACCATCAGTTTGAAGAACTGACCTATACATCACAACTCTTTTTTGTTACATAATTATTCGCCATTACAATAAACAGGTACAGTGCTTATATGTCGACTCATGTTGATACACTATTCTAAAGTTTTGTGCACTTTAAATGCAGTTAATTTATATAAATATCATTGCATATGTACTTTATGCATTTGATTGTTTGAAATTGACATTCAACACCTGGAATGAAGTCAGTAATAGGTCATTTAAAATGACTATGAATATAAAATACTTATATGGAATGAACTGAATGAATCGGATAATTGAATATATTCATTTCAAATGTACTGCAAGAATAAGGTATCAAATAATTTCCTTCCTTAATTGTATACCAATATGCACCTGGTTCCGTTTGAAAATTATGAAATGTTACACACTGAGAATATCTTCCATATTACTCAGCAATTTTTGTGCTCATCATCTGTTAGTTTATATTCATGCTGATATAGATCAATTATCAAATAAGAGTACATTCTGAATTTACTAAAACCACCCGAACACGTTCTGTTGACCTCTTTTTACAATGATATGACATAACTTCAGATACGTATGATATCAATTTTGACATACCATCTTCAGAACAAAAAAAATTGATATCATATTTTCTGAACTGAAATGCACAATAAGGTATGAGATTAGTAGGGTAAAGGTGTAAGTCAGAGAATAAGAATTTTATGTATCATTGTTTTTGTAAGACTGCACGAAACAACCATTTTATAAAGTTTAGGGACAAATTTTATTGTCTGATAAATCCATTGGTGTCCGTCGTCTGGTGTATACTCTTATAGCACTCAAAACTTCTTCGAACTGGGTCCCTTTTTAATATTTGAAATGCAGCGCTTTCATGGCATTAACACTTGTTAATGTAATTAACTCTGGGACACAGATTTTGTACGTGGGAATTTAGGTTACCGATAAGGTATTTTCAGTTTTAATGTTAATAGGTTTGAATGTGTTTTGTTTGATTCGTTGCGTATAGTTCTATCAATATAAATTATCACTTTTTTACAAACATAACGAGTCTAAAATAAATCACAGCAGAGTGACAGGATACATTTTGGTACAAAGATATAAGAACTACAGTAATGCATGTTATCAGAGAAACGCAAAATATTTAACATGCACACCCTCATTTTTTGCCATTTTATAGACGTATACAAGTATCCAATGCCGTTCCTTTAAAGGGCCATTATCTGTGATTTTTCGAACAAAAAAATCCTTTTTTAACTACTTAGATTCAAGAGGTCCGTGTTTGTCCAATATTTCCCAGATTTTTACCGGGACATCCCAATGATTTATACTTTGGTATCTGAGATTTTTTATATTGATATACAATAACAAAAAGGAGATATACACAGGCATGACAATTCTTAAATTCTTATATTATATTTTGTGAAAAGTGCATAAGAAACCCAGGTTTGGCACTTTTTTACTTGCAATTGATTAACCCAACCTTACTATTTTGTATATGAATACCACACTGCACCTGACCTTATTTTCACAAAATATATAGGAATATAAGATTTTTGTATGCCTATGTAGAACTCTTATTTGTTATTGTACATTAAGTAACAGCAGTAAAAGTAGGAAAAATCAAAATAATATTTGGTATACACAGCTAATGTCCCTTTACGAAAATACTGTTACTTCATTAGTAGACTTTCATGTGTCATGTTGAATCTGAGAAGATTACGGCAACTGATTATGAAGAAACATCACAGAACACAAAGGAACAGTTTTGATGTACTCAATATCATGATTGGTCAATTTGGGGAAATTTGTCATTCACTTTTTTTTGGTTAAAACTACATATATTGAAACACTTTTATACCAAATGTATTTTTTAATTGTTCATGAACATTTTAGCAAAATCGTCGTGACTGTTTTGATTCCCATGACATGACTTAAATTACAATTACAGATTACCATGACATGACTTAAATTGCAATTACAAAAGAAGAAAATGAAAAACTATGTAGGAAATATGCTAGCAATAGAAATATCAATAGAATTATCTGACTGCAGTCAAATGTTACTGGATATATTAAAAGGTCTGTGTGCTCTTTCTCAAAACATTTTCACTCTTTTTTTACTTAGATTGATATACAATAACTAACAAAACACACAGCCATAAAATTATTAAATTGTATTTTGTGAAAATTGCTTGGAAAAAACACAGTTTTGCAGTTACATGTATTCACTTGCACACTGGATTTAACCTAGCTGATTTTCACAAAATATATAGGAATAAAAATATAGGAAAAAAATGGTAGAGGACATTGAGTAATTGCTTCCTGTAAAGTTTAATCAAAATCCATTCATCGGTTTTGGAGAAGAAGTCGAAAATGTGATAAGTTAACGGACAGACGGACAGACAGACGACGGACAAAAAGTGATAAGAAAAGCTCACTTGAACCTCCGGTTGGGACAACAACATTGCATGAATCCACCATATTTCGATATTTGATACGTTGTGAACAATAACGTAATGCTTTATATTGTATACTTGTATTATATATAAACAAAACGTTATTAACAATGTTGTGATCTCAAGATTTTCCCTAAATGTATACAAGGCAACATAACGTAATTTATTTGTAATGTCTCATTAATCACACCCTTGTGAATACATATGTTACGAGACATGTCCTTGGTTAGGAACTCTCAATAATGCTTAGTCATTGTCGTAATGGCTATAGCGATGACAGGATAAAACCACTAATAAAAACCTACATGATTAGTACGCCAAGATTTTGCAATTCATACGTAAAAAAACTAATACGTCATCTAGAACGCATAAACACCGTGTGCACTAGATATCGCAGTACTTGTGTTGAAGTATTACCCTATAAAGTGATACCTTGATTTTGAAGTCTGTTTACTTCGTGACCAAGAATACTAATAAAGAGTTTTGATTGATAAATATATTGCATTTATTGATAAATCGTTCCTGTTGTTTTTGCCGCTGACCTAGTAGTACAAAGGTTCGACTTTCGACTCCGCATCCAGATGATTCCCGTTAGAATTGAAGGTTACTGATCTTTTTGATGACGCTTAGAATTAAGGCAACCCGAAACGATAGGCGTGCCCAGGCCTAGAAACTCTAACAACACTGACGTAAGTTTATAGCAGTGGTTAAAAGTAGCATCTCATCAATTGCTGGTGACATATTGATGAACAAATATTACAGCAACAAATCGGCATAAACATGAAAAAAGAAACCAAGTTTTACTCTTAACTACGTTGTTTGTTTGTTTATTGTTGTTTAACGTCCCACTCAAGAATCTTTCACTCATATGGAGACGTCACCAATTGCCGGTGAAGGGCTTAAATAACGCAGGAAAAGAATACGATTTATATATTGTTTCCTAACAAGTGAATGGGAATATTGATATAAAAAGTACAGACACCAGAAATGTTTACCGAAAGGATGTTTAGAAAAGAAGTATAATGATATATGAATAAATTCGGAAATGGGACCAGGTGTCAAGTAGGACTTATCAGTGAGGGAAAGCTTTATCCATGGTCTAGGCAAAGAATCACAGATACCAAAGTATAAATCATCAGGAGTTCACGAGACAATACACAAGTCTTGTGACCATTGGACAAAAATTGACCTCTGGAAATCCAGAGGTGGAATAAGGTACCATTGAGGAGTAAGCATCCCCTGTCGAACGGTTACACCTGTCGCGTGCCTACAGAAAAGAACAATATACATCTAATAAACAATTTCCATGTTACTGACTTACTCATGGTTTATGAATTTCATATTTCAAATAATTAAACTGAAAAACTAATAAAATCTATTTCAGTTGCTTACACTTGTAATATCTATGTTATAACATATGTTATTTATTCCATTTAAGATTTTATTCTTCTGTTACATAAATTAACAGGTATAAAATGTCTATAAACTGTATGCGCAGATGTGTTTTTCCTGTGATTAATTAATATATAACACAATTACAGGACCTATCATAGCAAAACGATACTTCAAATACATGCATAAAATTTTCTGTTATACAAAACTCATTGCTATACTGATCATTTTATAGTCAATATCTGACATTTGAAAACCCAGAGAAAGTATCCATGTACAAGGTTAATAATGACTTCTACTGACTTGTTTGTTTAAGTTTTGTACATAGTTTACACCATTATCAAAATGTTTCCAGTCATATGCTGGTGGTCAGTTTCTAATAGCAAGAGAGAGAATCCGGTTACAATGTACCCAGGAAGAGGCCACCCACCCACCGGCCTTCGTCAAGTAAATTGCCAATGTTTCTCACAAAATCACAACTGCTAATTTTCTGAGAAGATTTACCAGTTTACTTGCAGATGGTCGGTGGCATATTCCCGGGTACAACATAAAAACTGGCAGCCACCTTGTGAACGAAAATTTGTCGAGTACGGCGTAAAACAACTACGTTCAGATGCAATAAGTGTTGTTTCGGTACGGAAACATTCCTTCCGGATACCTGGTTCTATCCCGTTTGGGATTCCCAATTGTTCTTCATGTTGATACCATTTGCACATCTAATTCGTTGTGATCTAATGGACTTGAGCTTCGTTTATTAATTGGTACTTCTTCATTTTTACATCTTAACCGGAAGAAACAAGTTTTAAAAATTTGTATTTTGTGTGTGAAATTGAAACATAAACTTTAAACGAATAATCTATGTAGATTATACAAAGATGACATAAATAATTATATTTGATTGATTTGGTCATTCAGTTGTAAACAAAGTTGTGAATCTGAACGAGTGTCTGACAGACAAACTGCTGTTTAATTATCAGAAACGGACGGAAAGTCGGATTTAGTTAAAATTAGAATCTTAAGTTTATTATATAATTAAGTAAACATACTTTATTTTATGGCGATTCGGGATTATTTTTATTTCTGTATTAAAAGACATACCAGTTTTACAAATTGCTTCCTCGGTGTTACAGCTAACGCTATCTTTTTATAATGTTTCTAATTTAATTTCATCACGAGCATCATCCAAACTGGAAACAAAATGTAAGTTTTAATCGAAATGTCACGTTGAACAATTAAATGATCTAGTGTATAGTCATTATATTCTAGCTGCGATATTTTAGGAAAGCGGGGCCACTGGTAGCTTCTAATTTCTGTACTAGATTTATGTCGCCAGTGTGTGCTTATATATACTTGAAAATAGAACTGAAATTTATCTCTGTGATTTTCAGGATTTCAGGCTGAGAGAAATTGTATTTGTCAGTATCTATAATTAATTATCGCCTCTTTTGTTTATTTGTTTTAACCATGGGGTTATAATTCGACGACAACACTACCATATAGAGATGATTTTGATAAAACTGATATGATACAGATATTATTTGCTATATCCCATGTTAATGATGTTAATGTACACTAAACAATAGGACATACAAAAGCCTGATTGTCGAACAATCATTTCAACAAAAATGGTCAATTAATGTGTCATGGCTTTTCCAGAGGAACACATTTGTCAAAATGCTTCCATTGTTTCTATAATTTGTTTTGTTTGTTTTATTTTTACAACTGAAATTGAAGACATTGCTTTCCTTTGAAAGTCTAAAATAATAATAAAATAATAATACAATAATAATAAATAATAATAAATAATAATAAAATAATAATTTCAATATTACTTAGATGCCGCTTGGCATTCATGGAAATTCCGAAACTTAAATGCTCTGAACCCATAGACCCTTTCACGATAACTGCGGTCCTGTAACTTTGAGGGAATAAATGATACAGATACCCGCAAAAATATAGACGTCGTTATAGTAACTGATTGTTTCTTGACGTCATTTTCCGGGAATCTGTATCATTTATTCCCTCAAAGTTACAGGACCGCAGTTATCGTGAAAGGGTCTATTGAATTTTGTTGTTTGTTTGATGGATTCCATCGGGTGCCGTCTTTCCAGGAAGATCAATGATATTTTTGAAGACTTCTAAATACTGGTATATAAGGGTAATAATAACATTTTGTTGTCGATGTGACGTCATTGATCAAACCGTGACGTATGGAAGTCGGAAATAGACTTAAATGACACATACATTTAATGTACATCATTAAGTAACAGCAACAGTTTATAATACTAATTGTCTTGTATATATATAACCATTGATTTATTGTTGTTAATGTCGTAAATCCCTTTGAAACTGGTCCTCAGCGACGATAAATAATCAGTTACAACTTGCTGCAAAATGTAGGAAACGTTTGTAGAGTTCAACATCAATGTGACAAAAAAACAAGAAATATGTTACATAGACGAACTATACGGAAATAAAATATTTCACGACTTCTTGTGTTTCAATAAACATTTTTCCACGTAACTTATTTCCGCCAGATGATAGGAGTCTGATGTATGTACGTCATTTTACTTTTTATTTACATGTACCTCAGTTCTTTCAGGAAATACACGTGATTATTTTCACAGATTCCCCTAAACTAAAATTACATTTTGTCGACACATTTCATTCAAAAATTAGATTTGATGGAAATAAAGAGGTAGTGTATTTGTATCCGGGACATCCTGAAGATTTATACTTTGGTATCTAATTTTTTATATTGGTATGCCTGTATACGGTATTATGTATGGTACTGCATTTATATCAAAATTGCAAAACATGCACATGGGTCCGATCACATGACGTAAAAACACCAAATGTCTCACCCTAGGGTCAGATAAGGAAATCGTGAACTAATGAAAATTCCAGGACTCGGGGTCACAAGTTTTAAGTACCATGCATCATTACCCTGTGTATAATATTTAGCTTATAGATTTCAGTAAAACTTTACCTAAGTTAGCTTTAAATAGATTATATATATATATATATATATATATATATATATATATATATATATATATATATATATATATATATATATATATATATATATATATATATATATATATATATATCAAAGTAAGATAAACTGTGCTAATTATTAGTTTTGTATAAAGCAATGTGATTTCAAATTACTAGTGCATGTAAAATGATGCAAATGAGTGTCAATGAATAACAAATCACATTTTTAATTGAAGTACAAATTAAATTGCCTGTTCTCAAGTAGCTCGTATTGTGTTTCATCTGACTTTACATTGTAAAAACACTTAATCCGTCTGTTAGTCACAGTGCTCTCTGATCAGGTTTCATAATTTCAGAACACGTGAACAGCCCGATACTGACAAAAATACTCAAAGTGAGAAAATACTTCAACAAGCTGACGTTTATTGGATATCTTCTGACTTGGTTTCACAGTGTCAATTTACATTCAATCCCAAAACGTTTACTTGGTGTTCTCTCTCATCTAGTCCATATATTTTCTAAACATTTTAACAATCCTGATGGTAATTTGATGTTCATTTAGTCAAAAAACTGCTGACTACTCGTGCGTCTTTCAAATACTTTGGTAGTGTTAAATCACTCGTACGTAACTCCATGGTTACTTAGGAAACCTAGCTTAGAATCTTATCCTAATGCTGGATTGAGGTACAAATCCACCTCTGCTGTTTGTGATGTTCGAATATCGATCAGGTTTACAGTTTATATAAAAGTCTTGTATGCGATTACTACGTATATCCTGTAATCACCTGCATATCATGTTTATATCTCACAAATGATCCGATATGCCACGGCGTGTACTACATATGGAAATTTCATATACAGAGGTAAACTACTACTACAAGTTATTGACACAGGGATAACGATGTTAACGTTCCGCAAATTTTACGGTCGGTATAATGAACGTGTTTGCGATTACTTTGTTTCACTAAATGAAATGTTGAGTTACGTTTTCGATAGCGGTTGTTGAATCATCTGTACCAATTGTTACGAGTGTATGTTTCCCACTTTTGATCATTAAGATTTGACCGTGGATTCGCGGCGGGTGTTTAACTTCTCAATATTCCATTAACATATGTTTTATCCCGTTAATGTTTAAAAGCGCTACCACAATATAGAAATCAATATAGATAAATGTAAGGTTCTACACTTCTCCCGACAAATTTATCACACGCACACACACACACACACACACACACACACACACACACACACACACACATATATATATATATATATATATATATATATATATATATATATATATATATATATATATATATATATATATATATATATATATATATATATATATATATGCAGTAAAACCTACTATAGCGGCCACCTCTATATAAGGATTACCTGTTTATAAAAGCCAGCTTTTTCAAGTCCCTTGAGTGAATACTTCAACGAAATTGAACCTGTGTATGAGGGTCATCTGCACATAAAGGTCAATATTTTCTGGTCCCTTGGGTGGCCCCTATATACAGGTTTCACTATATATATATATATATATATATATATATATATATATATATATATATATATACATATATTTCACTATATATATATATATATATTATTTGTTATTTAAAATGATATTCAATTCTTACAAAACCTGACGTTTTGACTGGAGCTAGAACGGGGACATTAATATTATGCAATTATTTATATGGTGCAAGGTCATACGTGTTATGTGCAAATTGAAACTGCATTTTGTAATTCCATGCCCATCAGGAATGCAGGTAATGCAATTTAAATTCCAATTGTCGAACTCAATTTATGTCTTTTGGTGACTAAATATGCCAACTTTGAGAATAATTTGATATTTATGTCATCAAGATTCATTTCAAACTAATTACGTCAAATTGAATAAAGGAATGACTGATAATAATTGTCAGAAATCTCTCGTGAATAATTAATGCATTGATTTTATCAAGCGATGTTTATTTATATCTTTAAACATATATCTTATTATATATAAATGTATATAACTGATTTTGCATTTTCAATGTTCAATAAATTTCGATCCTGGCATAGAGAATCGAATTATATCGTTCACAGAGGCTATATATGATTCATCAATCTTTATCACTAACTGTTGTGTTGTGTTACCTGATTGACTAGTCGTTCACAGAGGTTATATATGCCTAAGTTCAAGGGCTGATACATCAATCTGTATCACTAACTGTTGTGTTGCGTTACCCGATTGCCTGTGGTCGTTCACAGAGGCTATATATGCCTAAGTTCAAGGGCTGATACATCAATCTGTATCACTAACTGTTGTGTTGCGTTACCCGATTGACTGTGGTCGTTCACAGAGGCTATATATGCCTAAGTTCAAGGGCTGATATACATCAATCTGTATCACTAACTGTTGTGTTGCGTTACCCGATTGCCTGTGGTCGTTCACAGAGGCTATATATGCCTAAGTTCAAGGGCTGATACATCAATCTGTATCACTAACTGTTGTGTTGCGTTACCCGATTGACTGTGGTCGTTCACAGAGGCTATATATGCCTAAGTTCAAGGGCTGATACATCAATCTGTATCACTAACTGTTGTGTTGCGTTACCCGATTGACTGTGGTCGTTCACAGAGGCTATATATGCCTACGTTCAAGGGCTGATCCATCAATCTGTATCACTAACTGTTGTGTTGCGTTACCCGATTGCTTGTGGGCGTTCACAGAGGCTATATATGTCTAAATTCAAGTCCTGATACATCAATCTGTATCACTAACTGTTGTGTTGCGTTACCCGATTGACTGTAGTTTGTAAATGCCATATATCGATTGTTACGAGTATTTACTCATCACTTAACCCTTTCAACCCCTAGTATCTAGATGGCATGATCTTTTCTGTTGTTTAGACCAGTCTATTATGACCTGTAGGGTTTAAATGGTTAATTGTTTTATTTGAATTTTACTGTGGACTCATGGCTGTTGACTGGACAACAAGGTATGCTAACTTCTCCATGACACCTGTTCTTACTTCCGGATATTCCGGAGGCTAGTGTTTGTCAAACTTTGACCAGAATTGAGCCGGAACCTCATGACGATTTGTACTTATCAGTAATTTGTATATCTTACGTGAAAAATGTTTAGGTCTTGCCATTCTGGAGTTAAACGCCACGTCCAATCAACGTTTCAGTATTATGGCGGCGGGTAGTATATTTTATTAGAAGCGAAACCCTGGATACAATGTCTTATAGTTAAGTCCATATAACTTGGCGGGTTGGAGTCTTGTGAACCCTTTCTTGACCTGGACAAGTTAAATTTTTAGGTAATAAAGCAAAACATCAAAATTACACTGACTAGACTAATCGTTCCTGTTTGTCCCAATACATAAGACAGTATCCAGCGAGGAATAAAACGTTTTCCCGTACAGCTTGTCATAACCACATGCTTTCTGCAGGCTGACTTGCGAACTTACCCATATCGTGTTATGTTTCAGCGAAAATCGTATACGAGCTGAATAAATTTAAAGACTTTAAAGTCCGATGCTCTAGTCATTCGGCCATGGAACAATCTAATAACGCGAAAAAAAGAGAATTCCCGCATATAACCCATTGAACCCTACAGACCATAAGAGACTGGTCTAAACAATAGAAAAAATCATACCATCTAGATACTTAAGGTTGAATGGTTAATATCTACATGAATCAAAGAAAACATCAGCCATGAATATCAACGATGTTTATTTAATACAAATAATGAACATGTATAAATTTTTCCTATTAATAAAATAACTTGTTTTTCTATAATACCCCGAGAAATTATACTCGGAATATAATTTCAACCGAAAATGCACAAAAGTGCATAATAATAAAACCATATCATATGTTAAATGCCAGCGTGTTATTAGTACTGAATTTCACACAACTAAACAAGGTGAATATTAGATAAGTAAGGAACTTTGGATAATTCACAAATGTCATGGAGATAACGGTGGCTCCTCCTTGGCACACGTTACCGTCGCTAACTTTACAAAATTAACCTATCGCCAAGTGTCTGACACATGGTTGTTCATGTGCTTTTTTGGTGTCATTCGATTGTGATGCCATAATAACACAAGTGTTTAATGTGTCATTTAATTGGACGTCATAATAGAAAAGTTTGCCAAAAGGTGTGTCGGGCATTTGGCGATAGGTCATTTCCTTACTTGTCCAATGGACCATGTTTTATTTTTGTTTCTATGATTAAAGATATATCTACACTTTTTAAATACCTTACTGGATAGTTAGTAATTAAAATTATCACTGATGAAAAATACCAATAAAATTGATGATGATTATAGTAATAATGTTAAAAATGATAATAATGATGAAAATGATATAATATTAATAGTAATTATCATCATCATCATCATCATCCAAAAATAAGCAAGTATCTCCCAAATAGGCCATTTATTAGGAATTGGAATCAAACTGGGTGTCTTTTTCTCGTCAAATATCCTCTTGCAGTATATCAATCCATATCTCCTGTATAGGCGATTTAGGAATTTGTTACATGGATGACTATATTTGTACTAGCAAATACGCTATCTATATGTCGACGTCAAACCAACTGTAATTGGAAAGGAGTACAAAAAGGTGAAATTTAATATCGGAGCTCGCTCGTTCATTCATTTCGCCATCTATAATCGTCAGCAAATTTCATTCATTACTTTTTTCTTCTTCTTTTCTCCTTGTAGTCATCTATCCAGTAGTGATATTATCACAGTCTTGATATCACTGCAATCTCCAACCACATAAGCTATTATTGTGAGAAAGTGAGATTGTGGAAGACCGGTAGTCTCTCCCCGGGTACATGTAACCGGGTTCTCTCTTCCACTATTAAGAACTGGCTGCCACCATATAACTGACAGATTGTTGAGTGTGGCTTGAAAGACTATTCAGACAAACAAATCCAATTCATATGTGTTTCTTTTTATATCATCATTTTCTATATTTACAAACTGAGTTTTTAAAGATATTTTGTATATTATGTTGACCTCTTTTAATCTTGACCCTCACTGTGTTGTGAGGATTATAAAATATCGCCATTACCTTAGACCTGAGAAAACATTTAAAAGAATGTGTAAATATTATAAACATAATGTCATAGTTACAGTTTTGGAAATAGGAAGGCCAGAAAAAATTCTCAAAACCATCTTTTCTGTCAATAAGACTTTATCAGTTGAGCTAGAATTAAAAAAATAAATGTAGAGTTCCATAACAGAAAGAGGTATAATACAATGTAACAAAAAATAACTATATGTATTCCAAAATCCGTCTAAGAGTAACCATTGTCGAAGAACTATCTTAGCTTTTGGTAGTTTAGAATTTCAATTGTGTTATCCATTCAAAAATTTATATCAGTATAAAATAACCAATTGGTACTGCAATAACAGGTACTGGGTTTCTGTATACGACCCAGTGGTTGTAAATGTTAATAATAACCAATTTATAGTTTAAAATAAAATCCACTAAGCAATGCTGAAGACGATTATTTAAATATGAATAATGGTGAACAAGTTCGGTACAGTAGTATTCATATCGTATCATGCGTAGCATATCCGGTTTTTGTCCTCAAGATAAAGATACCTGTCCATAGCATTTCATAAATGATATCTATTATTTTTAATTATCATATCATTTATTACGTTTCGTTAAAAAATATATCCTCATTTGAAAGGAACTGAGGCCGAAATGTCCAGAGGGTAAAACGCACACACACACACACACACACACACACACACACACACACACACACACACACACACACACACACACACACACACACACACACACACACACACACACACACACACATATATATATATATATATATATATATATATATATATATATATATTTATATAAATATATTTATATATAACAAAGTGAAAGTCCTCATACTTAGGTTCTGTTTCTAGATTTTATTTAAAATTTCCACACACGGTTAATCTTAAGCAGTGCTAACCAAGACCAGTTACTCTTTCTGCCAATCTTGTCGCCGATATAAATTGCATATATTCAAGCACGGTATTTACTCACAAAATAAAAAGGAGGGAAAGGTTATAATTGGTTAATATCATGAAGATATAAACCAATTAGAAGGCTAATAGAAAAGAACCAGTAAATTTATAAAGAAAGTACTCAGCAACTCAATCCATAGGCGCAGTAGAACTAAAATTTGCTCTAGGTCATTGGACTGACCGTCGACAAAGATAATAGATAGGGTCATCTGCACATACATTGATATCAGGAGCCGACAAATTTCACAACTTGTAAAAATAATCGTGTAACACCATGAATAAATATTGTTTAATAGTAACCGTGTCACAGTAGGTGTCGGCACGTTAAGGAACTCTAACTGCTCAATGGCGGTAAGTGCCGAACATAAGTCAAAATTTTAAGCCCTTCACTGACATTTGGTGACGTCTCCATATCAGTGAAAGATTCTTGAGTGGGACGTCAAACAACAACAACAACAGAATCTTGCATTGATTTTGTTGCTGCTGTTATTGTTGTCAATGAAGATGTAATTACAATACTTGCATCAGATGATTATCAAAAACATAATTTTACATAAAAACAAAATATTGTCCTAACTACCCGCCAGAGATATATTCAATTTCAAGAGTTTTTTTTGTTTTGTTTTCAAACTGCCATGCTTTAATTTGTATCTTATGTTTAGACAGCGATCATGTATACAGCTCGATACAGCGATCATGTATATAGCTCGATACAGCAATCATGTATATAGCTATTTAGACAGCAATCATGTATATAGATCGATACAGCAATCATGTATATAGCTATTTAGACAGCAATCATGTATATAGATCGATACAGCAATCATGTATAAAGCTCGATACAGCAATCATGTATAAATCTCGATACAGCAATCATGTATATAGCTCGATACTGCAATCATGCATATAGATCGATACTGCAATCATGTGTATAGCTATTTAGACAGCAATCATGTATGTAGATCGATACAGCAATCATGTATATAGCTCGATACTGCAATCATGTATATAGCTCGATATAGCAATCATGTATATAGCTATTTAGACAGCAATCATGTATATAGCTCGATACAGCAATCATGTATATAGATCGATACAGCAATCATGTATATAGATCGATACAGCAATCATGTATATAGCTCGATACAGCAATCATGTATATAGCTATTTAGACAGCAATCATGTATATAGCTCGATACAGCAATCATGTATATAGCTCGATACTGCAATCATGTATATAGATCGATACAGCAATCATGTATATAGATCGATACAGCAATCATGTATATAGATCGATACTGCAATCATGTATATAGGTATTTAGACAGCAATCATGTATATAGCTCGATACAGCAATCATGTATATAGATCGATACAGCAACCATGTATATAGCTCGATACAGCAATCATGTATATAGATCGATACAGCAATCATGTATATAGCTCGATACAGCAATCATGTATATAGCTATTTAGACAGCAATCATGTATATAGCTCGATACAGCAATCATATATATAGCTCGATACAGCAATCATGTATATAGATCGATACAGCAATCATTTATATAGCTATTTAGACAGCAATCATGTATATAGCTCGATACAGCGATCAAATATATAGCTCGATACAGTTAAAGGGAGAGAAACATTTGTCGAAAAAATGCTTCGAATAACAAAGTTATAAGTCATAACCTTCATATATACAATATAAAAAAGATTCGTTTAAAGTTCTGTGAACAATAAAAATTGAAACGGTGTTAACTTTATCTAACTGCAGGGTTGGCCACCCCTTTAACATCGGGTAAATTTTCTATCAAATACTTACGTATGAATGGCTTTACTGAATGAAAAGGTGACTTTCTCATGGCTCCTTTGATAAACAGGTTTATACATGGAAGTTTCCTTTTAAAAAGCTGGAATTGTTTATGTGAAGTATGTCGACGGTCCGATATGGACATTCATTTACAAGCTTAATATTGTTGGCGAACAGTAGTAGCATTCTTTTTCAGAGAAATTTTAGACAATACATACGCACTCACCGCCCAAGTTCAACTAGATAATTACATACTTTTCTGGCCGAGTATTTCCCATTGTTCGCCTGCAATCATTGTGTGAAACAGTTTTAAAACACCAGACGGAAAGAAGGGATAGTAACTGTAACAAATTCCATTTTAAATAACGATTTATATACTTTTTATAGATTACATTTAAACTTTCAAAAAACTGATAATGGATCAAAGTGATATTGTATTTCAGGAGTCGTGTGATGGGTATTTTTATTCACTTTACGGGAATGTCTTTCATTCAATCCAAGATGATTTTATCATTACGGGAATCATATGTCTCCCGTGGATAATCGGGCAATAATTGGATAAGGATGGTTTCCAATCATTATAGATTTATAACAGTATTTGGAAAAATATAATCCTTTATGTCCAGTGAACAAAGAGTAGTACAGGGATTCATTTCACGTGCAATCATTTTGCGAGAAATATTTTAATGGTATATCAGATATAAATCTTGCGTTATTATATATAGATTATATTTCAATCATAATACTTGTAATAAAAAAACATAGAAAATATTTGAAAAAAAGAAATACGATAATTATCCTACGTAATATTAATGATTTTTTTATATTTTATATTTAAACTCTTGCCCATTTCTCTGCATACGGAGTCATCCGTGGTCGAATTGGTAGAACGTCGCATGAAGTATCTTATCTCTTGTCAGTGTGGGTTCGAGTCCCAATGGAACCCTATATGATTTTGTGAGAAAGTTTGCCAGTTTACCTGTGAAAGATTTTCTCCGGTACATTGTTACCAGGTTTTATTTTCTACTGTCTGCCATCATATAACCGAAAATTGATGAGTGTGGCGTTGTACACAATGAAAACAAATGGACGTCTCCAGACAGAAAAAACACGGTATGAACCTAGCAGTAACCGATGACTTAAAAACTAACATGACGCTTGGACCTTCGTTAGCATTGGTATTTAAGAATATAATAACCATAATACCAAAGTTATAATGCTCAAGACGATCGTTTCTGTCAATTAGACTTTCTCAGTTGAGCTCCTGTTTAAAAAAGATGCGTATTTTCTAAAGAGAAATTGGTATCATACAAGGCCACATAATAAATCTAAATGTATAGCAAAATCCGTCTAAGAGTAACCACTGTAAAAGATGACTATCTTAGCTTGTGAATAATTTAGAATTTAAACGGTGCTATCAGTGCAAAATATTACTTTAGTATAATATTATCAGCCGAAATACCAGGTACCGAAATACCAGGTACTAGGTTTATGTATACCCTCGGTCCACCAGCAGTATCAAGTGGTTATAAATATTATAAGCATAATGCCAAAGTTATAATGCTCAAGACGATCGTTTCTATCAAAGAATGATTACTTTAGGAGGCAGTCTGCTTTGTTGAATAACAAACTGTGGGAATACAAGTATGCCATACGAATCGAGATATTATATGATATATAAAAAATCTCAGATACCAAAGTATAAATCAATAGAATGTCCAGGACATAGATACAAATCCGGTAAAAATGGACAAACATGGACCTCTGAAAACCAAATTTAAACAAACATTTCTATTTTTTCGGAAACAGACAATCAATTTTATATTACAGTCCACCGAAGCAAGTGTTAAACGATACAGAAGTTAGTAAACAAATATGTTGAATATTGAACAACCACGAACCGCTGGGTTTTCTGGAAATCCAGAGGTTGGTTGAGGTGCCATGAAGGAGTAAACTTCTACTGCCGACCGGTGACAACAGCCAAAGCGAGTCTTTTGTCAAATCAAAATCAAAACAAAGGAGGAATAATCTGTACAGATGATTCTAGTACATGTACTTCTATAATAATAATAATAATAATAATAATAATAATAATAAAATAATAATAATAATATTAATAATAATTGTTCGTTTGTTTGTTGTTGTTTAACGTACCACTCAAGAATCTTTCACTCATATGGAGACGTCACCATATGCCGGTGAAGGGCTTCAAAGTTTGGCCTATGCACTAACGGTCATTGAGCAGTGAGGATTCTTTAACCTACTGTGACACTGGACCTCGAATTTTACTGTATAATAATAATAATAATAATAATAATAATAATAATAACAACAACAACAACAATAATAATAATAATAATAATAATAATAATAATGGATACACTCCTCAAATGCTAAGGTAGTAATCTTTTTACAGTGGACACTCTTAGGCTGATTTAGGGATACATTTAGGTTATTTTTGGACTTGTAGGATTCAAATTTTGTTTGCATTCTCGCTCAACTGATGAAATCTATTTGATAGAAACAATCACATTTTAAATTTGCTTTCATCTTTTTGCAAAACTATTACTTTGGGTTTTATATTTATAATATCGAACAGGTAATTCATATTTTCAGTGAGTGAATATAGATTACCGAGATTCCGTGTTATGTTATGCTTGGAGTGTCCATAACATAGGTCAATATTTGGGCACTTCACCTCTGGTGATATTTGTTTTAAAGTAGATAATCATAATTAAAACAATGTAAATTTAAGATTAGATTTGGATAACGAAAGTTCGTTTTCCCTGTCCATGAATTCAACATACAGATAATCGCAATCATCCTTGAGCGACAGAACACTATAAACCATGGACATAAACTTATTAATAATTCACATGATATACTTAAGACTTAGTACAGACATATACATCATTTAACTTCACTGGACATGTGTTATAATAAAGTATTATGAGTATTGTGATGAAAATAACAATTACAGGTAAATTACAGGTAACGTTTGAACAAATATTTGCTCAGACTGACACACCGGATCAAGTATGCCAAACAAATATACCTTTAGGGATAACATATCTTTATAATTATTAAATACATGTAACAATCACGTTACTTTGATTTATTGTCTGGACATTTCACTATTTTAGAAAATGGGAAGTAACTAATGCCATACAGTAAAATCAGAATTACATAATGTCGCAGATTTCCATTTCCCTCATTTATCCATTCAACAATTAAACCAGAATATAATATTATATCAAAGTCAATTGTATGTGTACATTATTGTAAGCACATTTCGTAAAACGAAGATTCTTAGCTATCATTTATCAATTTTCAGAAAGAAACACCTAAACATAATGAGATAGGTAATGCTCTAAGTCGTAGCTGGTTAGGTTGTGCTAGTCACGTATCTAGAATATTTGAAACGGTACATCGGGTCATGACATGTTTCTAAATATATACTACATACAATGATAAACTATGTCACGGGTACCCCTTTCTCTTTCTCTCGGTCGGCATGATAGTGTGATAAATAGTCGTGACAAAATAGATTGTTATAGTAGAGGTAGAGATTAAAGGTAATAGAATACGAAACTATGTGGAAAGGAGTCTCTCTCTCTCTCTCTGTTTTACGTCACACAAAATATTTTTCCATTGTTAGTATGACAGTCGGTTTATAAGGGTGGAAGAAAACATTCGATAAAACTTGACTCCTGAAAAGGCTAACAGTGACTTCGGGGAACAATTGTTATGTGACAATATATATGGATACTACTGGAGGAAATGCTAAACTGTAACAAATTTAACTACATGTATGAAGTGTTGGAGCTTGGGTAATGATAAACGAATCTTCTAAACGAAGAAGAAACTAAATGGTTTTGCAGAAAATGAGATACGCAACATTTTAAGGCCGTAGACTAGTAAACATCTATATTATTAATCTTTCTTTTTTGACAAAAAATAGAACAGTAAGATAAAGCATGTAACCGGAGAATTATTATATTGCAGTTTGAGAACATATGGACACTAACTTCACAAAACTCACTTGTCCTTTTAAATCTGTTGGCAATTTGAAATCAGTCAACAGATATTATTTCTATGAGAGTCACTAGTGGACGAAGTTATCAAAATTTAACACTCCGGACAAAACACGACCTAACAGTTAAAAGGTTCTATACTTATGAGCGCGCTTATGCATTTAATATGTATACATAAAGAGATTAGGTCTGTCTCTGGTCAGTGTGAACACTGAAATTCAATTACTCGTACAGAAACTTTAAGGGTATTTTGTATCAAGTACAAATATTTTCTATTCAAAAGTAAATTTATACGATCTCCTTAGAAACCCGAGCTCAGTAATATAGAAGGTTGATCACGAATACCATTAAGGGAAGAGCCACTACTGAAAGAATTTGAAACATGTATGATATTATAAAACTGGAAATGAATTACATTACTATCATTTAATTCCGAAACTTGACAAGTGAAAAATAAGTTAAATCCGAGCTTTTTTTAAGATATACATCGTACGTGATGTATGTGAAAACAGAGACACGAGATACTTATTATTGTTGAAATGTATAGCTGAGGAAAGTCAAGTCCAACGAGGTAAAAAGGATTCTTCAAATTAATAATATTACCTGGAAATTGAAATTGATAATTAGACAACTATAAACGTTTTGACTTTTAAATGACGGATTTAAGTACAAAAAGGACCATTTATATCAGTTTTCATAATTTTAAACTGTTATGTCTAAATCTAATAGCTTGTCCAAGAGTTATTCATTATGTATCAAAGTGTTGCCTTGAGCAGGACTTGAACCCATATTTCCTGCAAATGTAATGTTGAATGAGTTTCTGTAGACAAAACTAACAATAAATTTTAAGTAATGTTGAATTATTATCATTTTGTGTTCAACGGAATAAAACTGGAGAATAACTCAAGTCTTTGAATTTCATTCAAATGCCAATATTTTCAGGCTGATTGTTGATATCTGATCAGCTGAGATAAAAAACGCAAATTCACATACGTTGTTCTCTTACAATTGTTGTACACTGGGCTTGGTTGTTTGAATTAAAATTTTATTTTCATTAATTTGTAAATTCAACCAACCTACCTCGTTTTGTTATTTGCGTATCTATATTTCTATTAATTCATGTCTTGTTTTCCATTTGTTGTTTGCTTAATTATTTGTTTTATTTTAATCTTTAATTTTTATTTTTTTTGGTCAAATTTAACATTTTAATTTGGTTCATGGATATCTACCACGTATACCACGTATTACTCTTGACGAAAAATATGTAGAGAAATATTTTTCGAACAATGAAATTTTCCTGTATTATTTTGTCATGTTGGTATTTCCTTCACATTCATAGAATGTATATTAACCATTCCTTTGATCAAGTAAAGGTTTCTTACTGGACGGCAAATAGTTTTCGTTTTCCGATAAATTTATTTAGATACTTAGTTGGTGAATTGATATATGAACTTTTAGATATTTATTATCTAAATAATGAAACCAAGTTTATCAATGAACAACCAGATACCTGTTGAATAAACTCTAAATTTGATACCTTTTGTAAAATCAATAAATAATTAAATACTTGTAAACTAAAGAATGCTGGTTTATGCCGTCCACTGAAATCTCTTGTATGTGTACTCTCATAGGAAAATTAACTCTTGTATGAAAACTTATAAGATTTTATTGAGATTAATGACGGGGCATTATCTTCGATGCCAGACACAACATAGACTTCAAACGAATCTAAATAAGCTTGACTGTGGGACAGGGTATCTCCAATTCTTTCTCAGGTAATTAACAGGAATAAATGTGTACGTTATAGTATACATAAGGTAAATATATATCACGTTCAACTTTGATGTTCCAGCCAGCGATGGTATGTGAGGAGCG
Organism: Atrina japonica; assembly: GCA_030159075.1. NCBI lineage: Eukaryota > Metazoa > Mollusca > Bivalvia > Pterioida > Pinnidae > Atrina > Atrina japonica. The sequence continues at coordinate 4,333 of BROG01000256.1, read as the reverse complement.
GGTGTAGGAGTGCGCCATGTTTACAGAGTATGGCAAAAATTTTATACGAAACTGTGCCTTGAAGTTTCGTAAACGGGAATATATTTTCGAATTGATTAGGGTGTTTAAACTAGTTTAATTAGAATTTAATCTGTCTTTTGACTTCTAAAAAAGAACCGACAGGAAAAAACAGTATGTAAACACAATGTAATTTCCTAAATAGTTGTAACATTTTTAGATGTCTGTGTTTATAGCAGAATACTTTATACTTGGAAACGTTGAGATTAGTAGGTATATTTGATAAACAAAGCACTAGATATGACGTAAAACAAATTTAACTGAATACATTATACGAGAGAGAGAGAGAGAGAGAGAGAGAGAGAGAGAGAGAGAGAGAGAGAGAGAGAGAGAGAGAGAGAGAGAGAGAGAGATGAATAGCATTGGAAACATTTGTAAATACAACCTTACAGGAACTAACAAAGCAGTTTACTTATTAATAACTTTTTCAGTGCATATTTAATTTACGGCAAAGACCTACATATACATTTTGTCGTTTACTGCTTAATTTTTCATTTTACCAAATTTGGGAACATCCGTTGTATAAATATATTTTAATGCAAAATAAGATAATGCAAAAAAGTGCAAAACGAAAGAAATGAAACAAAAAATAAGCAGCAAAACCAACTTGATGTGAACACATAGAACATTTGACAGAGGTGTTTAGGAAATCCAGACATGGGACCAGGTACTGCGGAATATACAGAATTATAGTTACAGTTTAAAATAGATACCGTCTCTAGAAAATAGTACCAGTGATGAGAATGATTAGGTTATTAATAAAATGTCAATATAAAAAAACTCAGGTATTAAACTGATATGCTGCACCATGCAAAACTCAAAGTTCGCCAAACTTCTTTTTATATTCAAAAATTATATCTCTAGATTTGAGATTCTGTGTACCATACCATCAATGTAGGTGACCACAGACGATGTAACAAGTACAATGCAGTTCTGTGTGTATTACTGGTATAACGTGTACAACCTGTAATCAATCTAGGATTGACAAGGAAAGAATACCCGTCGTTACTTTGTAAAGGGGAATTAGCTGTGTGTTTACTAATAAATATTTTTTTTTCTACTTTTACTACTGGTTCTTGATGTACAATAACAAATAAGAGCTATGCATAGGCATAACAAATCTATTTCCTATATACAGTATTTTGTATAAATTAGGTCAGGTGCAGTGTGGAACTCATATACAAATAATAAGGTTGAGTTTATCATTGAAAAAGTGCCAAACCTTAATTTTTTCAAGCAGTTTTCACAAAATATATAGGAATTTAAGAATTTTTATGTCTGTATGTATCTCTTTTCTGTTATTGTATATCAATCAAAGTAGTAAAAAGAGGCCTGCTGATGCCCCTTTAATTATACAGAAATTTTACCTTATAAAAAGGCCGGATAAAGCTGATAAATACAATTATGACTGAAAACAATATATATGATGGACTTGTTGACACCACAGTCGTAGTAGGATATTGTCAGTACGTGTACAAGCCTTTTTTTGTTTTGTCTGCCTATATGTATTTCTCAAGTAGATTATTTATCTTTAAAACATTTCGTCACCTACTTGAAATCCAACACATCTTAAGGGTGCTCGTTGGCGGGATGACATGAAGAAAGGTAAAAACTTGGACTGAAATTGATTTAATGAAAATTACCTGATAAAGTTTAACTTTACTATATTGACGTAAATTCATATACAGTCGAGCCTGGATAAATTCGAAATTGAATGATTTTTTCTTTTCAGGAATTTCAAAATAACCGGGTTTTAATGGTAATAAAGAAATTTGGCCGGGGAATCAAAATCATTTCAAACAAAGTGGGATTCCCATGTTAAAATGTTCAATATAAGTGAGTTTGACTGTATACATAGCTAAAAGCTTATAATTCGACACTTTTCTGAATAGTATTACAGAGGAAATGTCAAACCTTCTTAGACGCCGTATTAATAGCCTATTTTCGAGTTGTTCCATTCCGGTCAGTTTCGACGGAATAGTATGTACTCAGATCACGTGACTTCAACGTAAAGGCGGTCAAGGTCCTTTCCGGTTATGCAATACAGTAGAATCTTGCCTAAATACCACATCGCTTATGAGACCATGAATTTCCAGTCTCTTTGTTACTATTTAATCAGTACAGAACCTCACTTAAGAGATCACCTTACCAATCAGAACATTTTGAGTCATATAGGTGTTCTTAATAGCGAGGTTCCACTGTATTGACTTGTTTAGGTTCATCTACGAGGAATCAAGTTAAAAAAATATTCTGTCTTACAAAGATGACAATTGTCATCATTTTTCTGTAGGGTTATCATTGTATGTATCATATTCCAGGTCATATATACGATAATCTGTCTAATCGGAAGTGATGTTGCGCTACTTTTTTATAAAACATTAAATTATGACGAACCATAACGGAACGGAACAACTCGAAAAGGTGTATTGCAGGTGCGAGTTTAAAAACAATGTGATGAATAATATTTTTCAGCAAATGAAAATAATTCATTTCAAAAAGTGATAAATCAAATATTTATGAAAATCTGTCAAACGATCTTATGTAACCTAAATTCATAAAACATCTAGTAACAATATACGGCATATAAACGTGATATATTTCTAACCTATGCCATATGCATTCCAGTTGCTACTAATGATCCTCGCTTGACTTTCATTCTCTTCAATATTAAAATGTTGACCCATTAAGATAATTTGCTCAGATAGCAAAGTTTATATTTAACATTAGATAAGTAGGTATCTTCCCATGCATTTTGCGATCGCTAATCTGTCAAATTCACAACAGGGGGTTGAAGTGCTTCTTCAAGTAATCTGGTAGTTTACCACTGTGTTCGAGAGAACGATAACCGGATATACTTCAACAAGGCACAAGGTACATTATTATCTAGATTACAAAAAATGTATATATAATACCGATCGAAATTACCTTTACTTTGAGAGTTCATTATTGCTTACATTGGATCAAAGGAAAAATAATGAAAATATCTTGTTATTTTATCAGCCGAAAGTGTTCTGACTACGGCAGACTTTATATAAGACATAAGGAGAATGCTTTGACCAAATACCCATGGGACAGAATTTGAAATACGTATTTTCAATCTGTCAATCAATCAATTTAAATGCAATGTACACCGTCATATTTTGATTGCTAGATGAAGCATTGGTGTACAAAATGACGTGTCACCATGGCCAATGTTTCTTCATGTATTACACCTCATCCCACCTGTGGATTTTCCAATACCCGAAGTCACCAAATTTTCTCAGCACTGAAATTTGAACTTTTACTCCTTCATTTTGGCTATACAGTCATTTCTAGAACACATTCTTCTTCTTCATTATTCGCATAAAACCTTGAATCAATCTCATGATTTTCCTTTAAAGTGAATAAAATACCTGGAGTATGGTACTAGAAACTTTAGTACGTACTCGAACAAGTTTTCAATATTTCTAAAGTTTTTCTTCAAATGGCCAATATTTTTCACCATTATGTACAAATACATGCCATTAAAATACAAACACATCCAGATGGAGCTTATATATTATATTTTTATCTTACAATATCCAAAAGTTATTTAAATATTGAATACTTAGTTAATTTGGTGACTCCGGGTCCAGAAGTCCAGTTTGGACGTAGGTAATTAAGGGTTACCTTGTGACTGTTTTACAAAAACTGACAGTGTATGGGCAATTCGTCTGTCAAAAATGAAGTTTCACCGCGAGGCGTATATACATGTATATATTTTCCAGAGCAATAGAATTGGGTGTAAATGTAATATCACCACATTGGTGATTTTGTGTACATAGTATATTATATATTCTGTCTGAATGAAATGAAACCTCTAGGCTCGGTAAACCATTAAACTCTCATTAAATACTAAATGTTATCATAATTAGTCACAACGATGAACCTCCCTATATCATTGGTGTATAAATATATATTGGCAACTTTGGGAGAAAGTAATGCTAACTTATTATAATACACGCAATATCAATCTAACACGCTATCTAGGTTTGGTATTATTGAAACTGACAAACTCACACATGAATATTAGCGTATTGTTCTAAAGACCTTACTTTGAATTTGATAGTGCGGATACTTACTCCTCCATGGCATCTGATCTCACTTTTAGATTTTCGGAGATTCATGTTTGTCCAATGTTCAGCAGATTAGTATACTGTTTCCTGGGCCCGAGGTCATCAAATTTACCCAGTACTCAAGCTCAACTTTTATTTCATCATTTTGACTGTATAATCAGCTCTAAAAGTTCCAAATTTGA
>BROG01000255.1:825000-917733 GCA_030159075.1 Atrina japonica | reverse complement strand
GGGGGGAGATTTTTCAATCTCAAGGGGTAGACTTTAAATTTGAGTAAGAATTAATAGGAAAAATTAAACTTTTCATGGGGAGATATGCATTTTTCTTGAAATTATCAAAATTTACACACAAAAATAGGGAGTATCCCTATTTATGGGGAGATTTGGCAAGTATGTGTTTATAGATCTTTCAGACTTTCTAAATGGGGTGACCATATGTCATAACAATTATTTAGATCTGTGTAACAATTTCTACAAAAATTGTGATAAAATTTGGGATACATTTAAAACGAGATTAACTTACCTTGTTCGTCCAGTCTTGAATATTTATCATTTCGTCGGGGGATCCAAGAATTCCGTGCATAAATACTATTGGTTTGTAACTTTTGGATGTCACGGAATAAATCGCGGACAACAGTAAAATAAATGACAGATTTTTGTACATGTTTAAATACATTTCTCCTGTTACTTCAGCTGATCACGGACGCAATTATACGAGTTAATTATACAGTACTATCTATACAGGTCTCAAGGGCTGATCACCTACTTATAATTTGTTTATTTCTGTCACATGTCTTTTCCGCTCTTCTCTGGCATTCCGAACGCCTGATAAAGCATTCGGGATTCAGACTAGCGAAAAATCTAGAGTGTCTCGAACGACTAGTGACAACAGTAGTTTTCGAGTTCGCGCGAATTATATTAGCAGGGATATAAAGCTAATATTAGCTTCTGATATTAGTAACATGGGATCTAAATGTTCTCACATTCAGACACTCATCTATTTTCCTGTATGGTCATGGGAAAAGGATTAGGTTGTAGACAATTCTATGAGTGGATCCGCTGCGTTTTATGATTGTTGATGTAAAAGGATGGCCCGTATCACTCCCGAACTCTTGACCTAAGATTAATATTAGATCTATGTTTAAAATAGATCTAAGTTCTAATAACCTATTTCGTGTAGCTCAAATCTAGAAGTTTCATCTGGTGATAAAAATGTGGATCTAGATCAAGTGATATTGCTGCTTGATCAACCTTAAAAAGACTTAAAACTGATTCATATGAAAAACAAACAAACAAACAAACAAAAACCTATTCTAGATATTTGATAAAATCAGAAACATATAGTATACATATTCAACATGTGTGTACAGAGATGTACAAAAAGTATTCTGCCACTATCATTAATATCGGCGATATATAAAGCTAACATCGCTATTTATGTTTTATATAAAACCACATAAAAATATTGTTATGACATTTCTTATCACACTTCAATAGAATTTTCATCATATATGACACACACACACACACATATATATATATATATGGTTTCGTTATTTATTTCTGAATCAGAAATCTAAAAAAAAATAATTTTAAATTTAGACGAAATGATTCATTTTTTCGATGTAAACTCCTTATATGGGTAAATATATTTGTGATTTCCACTTTTTACTTTCTGTTTAGCCGTGACAATTTATTGAAATGTGATAAGTAATGGCTTCACAGGATTTTTGAAAAAAAAAATATGGTTTATATGATAAAGAGTAAAAATTAAAGTGTCAGAACATTTTTTGCATGTGATCAGCTTTTATATGCTTTTAAACTCGTTGTTTGCTAGAATTATTAATAACCGTAAACCCTGCGAAAGACCGCGAAGAACCCTTGAGGATGTGTTGTGTGTATAGGGCCTATGTATACGTCCCCGGAAGGACCGAATGAAATTTTCTCATAATTGGGTAAGACTTCAACGAAATGTAGACATGGACTTTATATTCCGCCATTTGTATAAATATGCCAACAATGTTTCTAAATCCACCCAACCAGAGCAGGTCCGTCAGAATGGAATCTATAGAGGGGAGGGAGGGGGCTACAGAAAAGGAGGAAGACAAAATTTTACCCGTGTGTACAGTGTAAAAAAATTAGGGCATGCAGAGACTTCTCTATAACACATGTGCCACGTACTAATGTAAGATATTTTATTACTAATTTAGCAGCAGCGGATTCAACGCCAAAATATAGAAGTATGTACAGTAAATATCAACTAAAAAGCCCAGAGTTAGACAAAAAGATGGTTTAAAACCTGTAATTTTTTTAAACAAAAAATTGGAACATTAATAAAAGTATGATACCAAAATTTTCGCTCCTCGCTACGCCAGGCGAAAACAATTATACAAGTACTCCCTTCCTTCCCACTAATTTAAAATCCTGGATTCACCATGGCTTTGTCTGCAAATTTTCAATTTAACTACGCTTTGATTTTATTTCAGCTTCTCTCTAAAGTGTTTGCCCTACATATCTGTAAAGAAATTTTATCTGTAAACAATTTTTATTTTTTATTCAATATTTTGGACTTATTCATTATTATTCAATATTCAAACTATTTGCATTTAATGTTACATTTTGTGGTTTACTGTTCATCGTTGCGTCTTGACAATAAATTTAAAATTATCCGTATTTACGGATTAACTTATACAGTGTTCTTCCTGGAGTTGCAAAGGCGTCGGAACCGGGGGGGGGGGGCTAGGGGGGGCTTTGCCCCCCCCCCCCACTTTTTGGTAAATATAGACATAGGACATAGACGTTTCTGGCGTGTGTATGTGTTTTAAGTCGGTTTAGCCCCCCCACACACTTTCAATTTGCTTCCGACGCTGATGAGTTGTATTATGGTTTTGATTTGATGTTTTGTTTTACGCCATACTGAACAATCTTTCAGTCATATGGTGGCGTCCAGTTTTTATTGGTGGGGGAGAAACCCCGGTTACCCGGGTAAAGACCACCGACCTTCCACAAGTATGTATTATGGTGAATCACAGGGAATACGTCACTCTTTTTATCTTTTTACGGCCCACAGCGCCACGTTTACTTTACGGCCCACAGCGCCACACACATCGACTCTGACTCTTCTTCTCGGCAATATTCCCTCACCCCGTTCATAAACAACGCAACAGCGGATACGGCTCCAGCGACAACATCAACGGCACCATATCGTCACATACAATCACGTCCAATACAGAATAGTAGTATCAGAATGTATTTGATTTTCCCTTGTGTTATTATCAACTAAAGATCTGAAAATTTAATCATAGATGATACCAATTTTTTTTTTTACAAAGAGTGAACGCATCATTTTCACGCTAACGGTGTCTTGTCACCCCCCCCCCAAAAAAAAAATGTTAAGGCCTTCAAAAAAGCACACCGAGGATTATTACAAAAGACAGAGTGCCCAAAAAATAGTAACTTGAAGCAGAAATCTATCAACAGCACCAACATGCCTGTAACACGATTATGTTATATGCTAATAAGATTTAGATTTACCACTCAAGATTCCAATAACCGAGATTCGGATGCGAAAGCAAGGACAGGGTCATTCCAAAAGTTTTACCATGGTAAAATTTGTCATTGGTCATTTTGGTGTCGTCAATAAATCGGATCATAGATTAGCGTGCGTAAGTAAAACTGCGTAAGTAAATCTGGTTCAGTTTAAAGAGAAAAAAAGAATGGCAAGCTACTACACACAGTGCGTAAGTAAAACTGCGTAAGTAAATCTGGTTCAGTTTAAAGAGAAAAAAAGAATGGCAAGCTACTACACACAGTAGCGCCGTACTAGAGCGTCATAAATCTGAGTTGAGTTTTTACCCAACTTCTTAATTTTAGAACATTTCAGAAGCCAGGACCGAAACTATTATACCCTAGGTCTCGACGGAGAGACCAATTTTGAAATGGAACTCAACCGAGCGACTAAGACATCGGGAGTTCCGAATATATAGAATGTGTGCTATAAAGGGACACCAAACTGGACAGATCTGCCGAATATCAGCGATCGATGTTCAGATGTGTCACCAGGACACACGCTCCGTTAAATGAATGGTGTTTGACTAAAATATATAGTACTCACGTGAAAAAATACTAAATGAACACTTTGTGTACTTTGACTAAAAGTTTGAACAATTCATCGGGAGTGGCGTAAAACATCACAGTTGCTATTGCATCTAGAGCAATGGAATATAATTTATATAAAAATAATAATGTTTATAATTAATCAAAATATAACTGCCCCTTAACACAAACTCAGGCAACTTTTGCTACACCCTATGAACTTCAGCAGATGATGTTCACATACAGAAGTTATCCCCCTTTAGATGGTTGCATGTTGGAGGAAAGATTGAATACCCACGTAAAATAAATTCGAATCAGAAAACGGAATTTAAGTTATGTATTTTCACAATGAAACACGCTTTATTTGTTAAAGATAATTAAAATCGACTATTTTTATTTACGATTAAACAGCTGATTCGATAAATGCGGAAATAGATTCCGGTTCCGGTTCATAGTTATAGAATTTCCAAATATCTTCGGCTTCCGGTACGATTGAGTTCGATGAGTTGTTAGAAGTGTCATTCTATTTCATTCACATGGACATTTGGTGCTTTGAAAAATCTAGTATTATGTCTTGTCTGTAAATTTATATTTAACAAGTGATTGTTACGGTCAAAATGTCGCTAGAGGACCCATTCTTTGTCGTTAAAGAGTAAGTGAAGCGAATTCTGTTTTGTTTCTAAAAACACGTCGTCTCGGTATGTTTATCACATTCACAACCAACTTCCAGACCAAGCTCAATTTAATCGAGTGATAACTCAAACTAAACGTTAGTCTTATGATCTTGAGATAATAAATTATGGAATAGAAAATTGTAACAGGCCTACTGAAATTTAGTGTCATATAATAATATCTTGATGGTGAAATAATCCAATATTACAAAATGTATTATTAAATTGAAAATAGTGGAATGTATTTTGTCATCAAGAAAGATAAAATCATGTTATCTTTTCACTTTCAAATCCTTTAATTGGTGATTTGTCTGTTTATACTATAAATAAATGTAATGTGCATAGTGTGTCTCCAACTCGGAGTCCGAGCTCATCAAATCACATGGTTACTCATCCATGGCGATGCTGACCATGCTTGTCGTTACTTAAATTCAGTATATAAATATAAAGCTAGTTATCGAACTAGACAGTTAGCCTGCCTATATCCACGACTTGCGTAACTTCCACCTGATTATCAATGTAAAACTTGGCAATATACGTGATTTAGACCTACAATTTACATTGTATTTGTATGAACAATGCCAATGGAATCTTGTAATGTCAAATTGTATGAGTGCATATTACGGTTTATGCGTCAATTGTCAAAGTTGAATGGTCAATCTAAATATTTATGGATAGAAGAAAATGTTCATTAGAATTTTGGTTATATCATAAATCTCAAACTCTAGATGTTTTGAAGTACCGATAATAGAGGTGAATTTCAAGATAATAAGATTCCTATGTATTTCGTTTTGTCCAACACTACTGGTGGGGACCAGTAGCCGGCTAGGACAAATAACTGGTGGGCTATGGTTTTATTTCATCTGTATTATGTACATTTTACCAGGACAATATTTTTTTCTTCTGTTTGAGAAAATTATCCATCATCTTGTGTATTATCTAAAAAAAATCCTGTTCTAAATATCCGAAATCATGTAATAGCTGGGAATTGGTCCTAGCCAGTTGCTGGTCCCTGACCATTATTCCCTAAACATCATGAACCTTTCAACTATTTTAACTTTTATACCAACAGATTTACAATATTTAAATTTCCTGCTACCTTTTGACAGATATCATACCACATGTGACATGTACATGTACTGTATTTCAGAGAAGTACAAAAGGCAATCCACTCATCGCAGACACTTTATGAACGATGGAGTGAGCTTATCAATAATCCAAGATCCGTATCCAGAGAAGAGCTAGAATGGACAACCAGCGAGCTCCGGAACAGTCTGCGAAGTATAGAGTGGGATTTAGAGGACCTGGAGGAGACAGTTGATATCCTTTCTGAAATTCAAAATATTGGTCATAGGTTCAGAATTTAGATTCATATTCATAACTATGTGCTTGCATTAACACATCTACCCCTGAACAATAATAGAATCTACCTAAAATTATTGTCATCGGCTAATCTAAATGAGTCTTTAGGGGTGGATGGGTTAACAAGAATCTGCTTTGAATTCTCACTGTCTTAAGCACACATGGAAGTCTAAATGCATTTTTTAACTCATTAAACCCTAAAGACACATTTGGACTGGTCTAAGTTATTGATTTACAGATGTATCCATTGTTTTTCAGGGGCTGATGGGTTAAATGCATTTCCCCTTACATTATTTTTTTTTACATTACAATCGTGAACTCAACATGAAATTGGGATTTTTTCATCATATTTTGGAAAAATACATGAATTTTGCATTGGGATTGGGGCCGAATTTCGGCCCCATGGATGCTATAGAAAAAGCCCTGTAAGAGTCAAACATGGAACATCTTGCTTGCTGGTCAAATGCTCTACCACCGCTAGGCCACCACAAGTTGTGAGGTAGATGTACATCATTAGTTTGTTTGTTTGTTTATTGTTGTTTAACATCCCACTCAAGAATATTTCACTCATATGGAGACTTCACCAAATGCCGGTGAAGGGTTTCAAATTTTGGCCTATGCTCGGCACTTACGGCCATTGAGCAGTGAGGGTCCTTTAACGTGCCGACACCTACTGTGACACAGGACCTCCAGTTTTTACTGTCTCATTCGAAAGACAGGAAACCAACCTGTCGCCGGCTGGACTCGAACTCACGACCTCACGATCCAGAGTCGAGCGTGCTACCGACTTAGCCAGGCCGGCTCTGTACATCATTAGTCATTTTTTACATTTTAAACTTATATTGAAAAAAACACTGCACTTATACTCTTAGAATTTGATTTTAATTGTATGGAAATTGTGAAAATTTAGATCTTGTAAGAAGGGGAGGGGCTTGTTTGTTTTTTTTTGTGTACTCAAGTACAGTTGTTGATTATTTATAGCGTTATCTTATTGTGTTTGTGCACATATATTTTTGTGCTATTTCAATTTCGTGTTTTTCTCCTTAATTTTCTGCACGTATTGTAGAGAAAAATCCTAGAAAATTTAAGATTGATCCTTCAGAGTTACAAGAAAGGAGAAACTTTATTGACAGAAGTAAAGCTACAGTTAAGGTTGGTATTCATGACTATAGACTGAATGAGAATTAATTCTAATCTATTATTAGATACTCAGGTATATTCAGGTCAAATATATGAATTTGATGATGTGAAAAATTTGAAAAAGTATTTTATGAAAATTTGACAGCTGTTTAATTTCACATATACAAATATATTAGTGGTGTAACAATATATCAATACAACAGTATTAGGGCTGTCATTGATAGACTCGATATCGATATATCGATACACAAATTGATTCGATACGATAATCGATACACTTTTAAAGTATCGATACATTTCATTATGCATTTCACAGGATGTATTTTCTTTTACAATTTCCAAAATTTTCCATTTGTTTTACTTCATGTTATTGAACTATGTTATATTTTTTTCTAATTGTTCAATTTGTTCAAATAAATGATGTTTTCCTTGCAATGATTGATTTTTTCGTCTTTAGATGGTCAAACATACAATAAAACAACTAAATATTACAATGAATCTATTTATTTTGAATGCCTTCATAGAAGTACCAATTTATTCAATATATCGATACTTTTTACTCTTCAATATATTGATATAGAATTTCTCATCAATGACAGCCCTAAACAATATATTGTGAATATACTTCTGCTGATGCGATACATCGTTACGAAAAAAATATATTGATATTTTTTGGAAAAATAAAATATGAAATTATGTTAGTTCCTTTATTAGTATTTCAGTGTCTGTTGGTGTCATGTATGTGCTATATCAACAAATAATCACTTTTGCCTAAAATAAGTTACCAATGTACCAGAAAGTAATAAATAATAAGTAGTCCTACATTCACTCTTTCTGTGTTTCACACTACTAGTTCCAATGTTACACAGAATATTCCATATATGATATATTGTGATACTTGGTGATACGCTTTTAATTTATCGTGATATACTTTTGAGTCATGATACACAGCCCACATATATATATATATATATTTATATATATTATTTTATAGTAGCAAAATAGAATAAATTTCAAGTTACTATATACTGATACTATCGTTTTCACTGAATATGAAGCAACTGTATTTTTATATGTAAACATGCCAGTGTGAAATTGATTATCTTTTGAATACTAGAACATGAAAACACAGTTGTCAAGTCCAAAAGCTCGAGGCAAAGAAGAGACCAGTGTACGACAGGTAAGAGTTTATTTGCAACTTTAGTTTAATGCACTGTTCAAATAAGACATTTTGAGGAAGAATAAAATGCTTTTTCTGTGAAGCTTGCCATAACCAAAGAATCAGTAGAATCATTCATATGAGAGTTAATCTAACTACACGAATACCAAAAATGTGCATGCCAGTACAAAAAAGTCATATATTTTCTGCTGAGTGTACAGATATCCTGTAGGGCAAAATTGGGCAGGACAGGCAATAAACAGGGCAGGACTAGTCACCCTGCTTCGTTAGCTGGAACTTTAGGTCAGTCATGAATTATTCCAGGAAATCATTCCTAGTTGTTCTAGTTCAGTGATAGAATGCTTTACAAACAAAGGCAAATGAGTAAAAATGAATGTCAGATCTGAATCTTTTAAATCCATACAACCCCACAGACCGTAATAGACTGGTCTAGTACAAAATAAAGAGCCTACCATTATGATACTTGGGGGGAGGGTTGATAAAGGTTGTGACTACCGTATTATCTTATAAATACATAGTATAAAAAGTGGAAGTCAGTTGGTATTGGTCCTTAGCATAAGTCAAAATTTGTAGAATATTAAAAACAAACTTTTTATATACTTCACCACAATTAACAAACAAGTTGTACACTTACATTAATGTCTCTTGTTGATTCTGATGTTGGATGAGGGGGTCCTTACTTTTGGAAGAAACCGGAGTACCCAGAGAAAAGCCCATGTGACCAAGCTGGTGACCACCATACCATCTCACACACTTCCCTGTCCAATCTTAGGATCAAACTCGGGTTGCTTTTGTGAGAATGGGGGCACTAACCACTGTGCTACTCAGCCCCCCATTATTACTTGCAGTTGATGACTGCTCCATACTAGTGAAAAATTCTACATGTTGGCTGGATGTAAAAAAAACAAACAAATTGTTTCTTATTTCACAGTACATGTAATTTTACTTTTGATACAGTCCCTCCTAAATGGGCAGAGTAAAACTTATGACAAGTACACAAGACTTGACCAAGAAATGGAACGATCCAATCAAAGGTACATAGAGGATACACAACAACAACAGCAGGTATGAAACGGATATTGTTTGTGTTCAAAACAACTTAAAAAGTCATATTGTGACTCAAAAATCTATTTTTTTTACCATTGAAAACTGATGGGTATTGATATGAAAGGTGAAATAATGTTTCCGTATCGAAAAAATTATCAAAACCGTGTATTAACATTATCTTTGTTGTTAACTTGGTATTTTATCAAAGATTTGTAAAGATTTAAAAAAATACACTTGGTTATTTGACCTAGATTTAGCAGTTGGTGATAGGTCACTCATTGTTTGTGTAATGAAGATTTATTGTGCAATATTTAAAACATTTTGTACAGTACATTATGCTTTATAATAATTACACAAAACATAACTATGCAGAATTCTAAAACAGAAGATGTAAATTAAACTTAAATTGTTGTCTTTTGAGACTTGACCAGTACATCAATACATATTGTGTATTGAAAAAAACAAATATTCAATATGTATTGTATCGAAAAATTTCATTTAATACACAGCCCTAGTGCTTAGTTATCTCTGACCCGGGACCGGCAAGAATTTCATGTTGTAAAGGCAACTACCCTTAAAAAAGCAACGACATGAAGTAAAAATGTTTAAAGTAAACACAGTCACACATGGACAGAACCACAGTGAAACCTGTCTTAAAAGACCACTTGTCTTGTAGTGACACATTCTGAGAACCACTCAGTTATGTAATTCTTTGAGTTTAACCTCTTTTAAGGGACCACTTGTCTTGAGGAGACCACATTTTTAAAAATGGCAGATAGGATGGTCTCCTAAGACAGGCTCCACTGTATTCTAGATACATATTATTCATTCTTACACATTTTATCATCCAGACAATCATCAGAACACAGGATGATCATCTTGATAAGATCGGATCAAGTATTGGTGCTCTAAAGAATATGAGTCATAGTATAGGGAGTGAACTTGAAGAACAGAATCTGTAAGTTGCTACAAGTATTGAATATTCTCATTACATAGTAGAATCTTCTTATCTCAAAATTCTTGGAACTGCCCCCCCCCTTTTTTTTGAGATATCTGGAATATGAGATAACCAAAATTTTAGTGAACATTTTTTTCTATTCATAAAAATCTGGACCTGTCTTTCAACTTTGACATAATGAAAATTTCCGACTCATCCTGTTTTTACATAACAAGATTCCACTTTAAAATTTCCTGTTATGTCTCCGACAATGTTCCCTTACGATTATGAATGTTTTTGAAAAACATATTGATGTATATAGATCACAGTTACCACAGAATGACAGTCAAGGGAAGATGAAATGTATTGAGTGGTGACTTCAAATTATTGCCTTACATGTAAATGTTGATTAATGACGTTTAAAAACACATGAATTGAAATATACTTTTAACAATAGAAGACAGTTGTTGTTAGTCATTTGCCTGGCATTTTTCAACCTCCTAAATTCTGGGTCCAAGTCCTGGAACATTTGTTTGAAAATACTTTATTCTTTATTTCTCAAATTCCAAATTCAGAATTTGTGCATATTTATTAGGAAAGTTGAACCCATTTTCCCATTGGCAATGGGTCTTTATACCAGACCCCAAAATGGCTTAGGACAATCCCTGTTAGCAATACATTATTCAAGAGTATTTGAGAACAAATTAAATCCTTTCAAAACTATAGCCCATAAAAGACTGAACTAAGACAACAAAAAAGGGCAAACAGATAATGGGGTCACAAAAGGATGAAAAAATGCTATATTGTTCAAGGCATTTTAAGTTCCTTTTATTTAAAACAGGAAAATGCTGGACTAAGGGCTTTTTTTAATTTGCATTGTTTTCAAGTTGATGCAGTTTTGTTCAATTCATTAAGTGATTACCAAAATCATAAATTTACACAAAAATGAAATTTTGACCTTAACTCCTGTACATTACAGCCTTTGATATAGCAGATTTAATATATCCGTCTTATAAAAATGGTCTCAAAATGAATTTGACTAACAAGACAGACATTGATCTATTTTAACAGAATAATAGATGAATTTGCACATGAAATGGAAAATACCGATACCCGTCTAGATACTACCATGAAAAAGATATCCAAAGTGATGCATTTATCAAACGGTAAGAAAAACCATGTTACTTATGTAAGTCTTATTTTATACTGGTAATGTATCTAAGTGTTTATTTGATATGTAAATACCGGTACCTGGAGAGTTTTGAACCAGTTTAATTTCGCCCTTTTGAACCAGTTTAATTTCGCCCTTTTGAACCAGTTTAATTTCGCCCTTTTCACTGATCTTAAATTGCCCTGAACCACATAGTCACATGATTGACATGTACATCTGTGCAGCAATTATTTAAGTTGAAAATTTTTGCTTTCACTTCAAATTGGCCTTCTCATCAAAGGATGAAAATGGCAAGAAAGTTATGGTGCAAAAAGTTCCAGGTTTACAGTATGGAGATAGTATTTCTTACAAAAATCCCACTGGAACCTAAGCTGATTTTTGTGAGAAAGTTTGCCAGTTTACATGCGGAAGGCAGGTGGTCTCTTTCCGGGTACATTGTAACTGGGTTCTCTCCGCCACCATTAAAAACTGGCCGCCACCATGTAACTGAAAAATTGTTGTGTGGCATTAAACACCATTCAAAATTCAAATTCTTACAAAAATTTAAGGTTTTTTTTTATTACATTATCTTTTCTCTTTTTTTACAGATCGGCGACAGTGGTGTGCAATTCTTGCTTTACTGGTCATCCTGGTGATAATCATAATTCTGTTTATTGTTTTGTGATTTTTCATCATTTTGTGATTTTTCATACACCTGTACATGTGCTATTTATAGAACACATTACTCAGGTGAGACAGGTTTTTATAACAGTATATGAAGACTATTTTTTCCCACCTTGAGGAGTGTCGACTGCCAATATTATCATTTATGTATTATGTATGGACTATTTATAGAATATCAACTAAGACCTGCAGATATCGCATGGCAAAAAGTTGAATGTATGGAAGCATTCTTTGGCCAGTCATGTATTACTTTGTTTAGCTCGTCAACCCCTGAAAAACAATGGACTCTTCTGTAAATCAATGACTTAGACCAGTCTAAAAGTGTCTTTAGGGGTGAATGAGTTGAAGTTCCACCACAAAACTTAAATGCAGGGTATTCATAAAGTTTAAAAAATATTTGATGTGATGTCAAAAGTAAAGTGACATCTGTTGTTCAATAGAATCTCAGTATCAGGGGAAGTAATCAGATGCATGAATTAAAACATGGATAAGAAGTGTCTACTAATGTTCAAAAATGTATATTTCTAAGTAATAAAATGGGATAAGAACTTGGAGAAACTAAATCTGAATTCTTGAGTAACATTCTGAGCTCAGTGATTAAGTCTGCGAACATGACATGTAGCCTACTGGTATCCTAAATCTGGCACTTGCTCACTGAAGTAAAAAATGCAGGGACTGCCTTGTGACCAGATCTTTTTAGATAAAAGTTAGAGTACAGAGATTGACCAGACTACCTCCAGTAATAAATGAAGCAGCAGAATAATGTCGGGTACCAGGTTTTTAGGCAGAGCCTAGGGATTAACAGTAATTTATTGACCAGCTCAAGGATTAATTCTGATTACCACACTATTACCTGATTAACAATTGCATCTCCGTAAGGCAGTCTGTACCAATAATGTAACTACATTAGAACAAAACCAATGTGACCTACTGAGAGAAATACCTTTCCTGTTGATAAACTTTGAAAAGAAAATCGTTCCCCAGTTTGGAATTAGCCTAACATATGCAATATCTTCATACAAAGTATATATACAATGTATATACTTTGAAACACCAAAGTGAACTGATTTTATTGCCTTGCATTCTAACTTCATCATATACAAAATTACTGTATTTGTCATCTGAAAAATAATGGAAAATAATGTGTCTTTTGGGGTGAATGATTTAAGATTGTGTCTGGTACCAAAGGGAGATAACTTGAAAATGGTTTCACCAAAAATAGAATGCAATAGAATGACAAATGTATTATAGGCACTGAGATATAGTAGAAACAATGTATAGTAATATTTTATTAGATCTGAGTGCCATATTTTATCTACATGCAGTTTTACAGTTTTGTGAAAGGGAATTTAGGTGTCCTACAAATGAATGCTGTGTTCACGTATTTAATCTTAGTATTACATTTTTCTTACTTTTCACCTTTATTTAGCGACCACAGTAAGGAGCAGCTACATGTAACAATTCCATTATCACCATTTGACTTTTTATCTAGTTTTACAAGACAAGCACCTGTAGCAAGATGGATTTGAATATCAATGTACTCATAATTTCCTGTGTATTGCCCAAGGCTTCTACAATTTTTTTCCTGAAAAATATGGTGCTGTGGGCTATCTGGATCGTTTTTTGTTTTTATTGTAAGTCAATAATTATCTTTAAAAACTACAAAAACGACATTTGACAGAAAATAAATAATTTATTAACATGTAAATAATTATCATATATTCGGTCAGGCACCAATTTCAGCACACATTCACACATGTATGTTTCTCCTACCACCCACTGAATTGTGTCTTCTGAGTCTCTGTGAAACATTTCGATATTTCCTGTGTGTTAGCCGCGACCAGTCTAGCTATGTGGGCCATCTGGTATGTTTTTTTTTTTTTCTAGTCCAAGAATTTGAAGTCAATACAGCGGGCAATTCACAGGAAATTACGGTACTGGTAATTACAGGATGCCCCTGGCTTTATAATGTTGACATGTGCAATTAAGTATTCTAATATCAACTTTGTAAATAGCATCATGTATACATGATTATAATTATTAAAATATTTATGTTTGTAGAAATTCCAGTTGTGACTTTTATATTTTTGTTTAAAACTGACCTGCAGAATTAAACCAGACATAATTATGATTGTTTTAAAATGTGTCCATAGAAGCATGTTTTAAAAATGAGCCAGTGACTGAGAAAAGGATCCTTAGGACAATTTTGGGGGGAAAGTGTTATTTTTTATGTTTTCAGAAATTTGAACATACATGGAATAAGAAAATATAATATGTGAATGAGCGCTGATGAGAGAGTAACTCTTTTTTTCTGGCACAAAAAAATCTACAAAATTGAAAATATTACAGTAGATCATGTACCAGTAGATGGAATTCTTCGTTTTCTCGCATTTGATTGGTTAATGTTGTAAGGAACCTTTCTCAGCAAATGGCTCAAATATAAAAATTGTTTCCAGTATTTATAATTTATATGGTAAAGGAATTTTTACACAATGATAAATATTCAATTATGCACTTAAAAGGACATTCTTTACTTTCTGCTTTTTTTTTTTAATGTTTCAAGTACCGGTAGTTGTTATTTGACCTTCCACCTCTATATTTTCTTATGCACTCATTGTCCATATTATTTTCATTTTGCAAGTCTCTTTCATGTGCACAATATCAGATTAGTTTGTCCCAGAAACCTTCTTGGATAAACTTTGATCCCAGCTTTGTGGCTCGTTCACGATTCTATATTCAAATTTTAAAGTACCAGTACCATTTTTCAGTTAATTTCAAACTTAGTCTTATACACAATTAGTTTAGTCTTCACTTACCTCAGGTCATTTCTGTTATTCTGCTGTTAAATGAACTATGGCAGAATTTAATATTTGAAGATCTCTCACTGCTGGTATCATGTTATTAATTCATTTTTTTTCCTTTTGTCTTGATTAACACCACCAGTTGCCATGCCAATGTTAAATCAGTATCAACCATGTAAAATATGTGCTGGAATTTTAACCAAAACATTTCCTGAGCTAGTCATTTGTGAAAAGATCTGTCTCTTGACAGGAAAATCTCGCCCGAATGATTCGAGTCTGATTTCCCAATCAGATGGTTTTCAACGTATCTACATTTATGTTTGATTATTTTTCTCCCATATTTCAGAAAACAAGTTAACCGAAAGCAGAATCATGTTTTGTTTACACTTCTTCATATTTGAATGTTCTCTTATGCCACACTTAACAGTTTTTAGTTATTTGGTGGTGGCCAGTTTTTGTTGATATGGGGGGGGGGGGGAGAACCCGGTTACAATGTATCTGGGAAGAGACCACCAGTAAACTGGCAAACTTTTTCACTAAAATCAGTGTAGGTTCCAGCAGGACTTGAACCTGCACTGACCAGGAGTGAGAGACTTCATGGTTCAATGTGCGGTGCTCTAACCACTCGGCCCCCTACACTTCTATATAATTTTGGGTCGATGTGTACGACTATATCCTGCTGATGTCGAGGAAAACAAAGTAATTTGCATCTTGTGTTTTTTGTACTTATGAATACATGTACAGTCATACTTGCATTATAGAGTTTAAGGTCACCTCTGTACAAAGGGCACCTGCCTCTAAAGGCCATCAGCCATAACCTTTGTTTACTTTTTTGTAATAAAAACCTCTTTATTAAGGCTTCCTGTATATGCATCTTTGCAACTGAACATATCACTGCAAAATAAATTGAGGGGAGGGTTTCATTTACAGAAAAAAGGCATATTCATCGGTTGTACATTTTAAAAATATTTTTTAACCAAATTTATTGTTTAATCATACATGTTAATTTATTTCATTCATGCATGTAATATAATTGCTCTAAATGTATTAATTTATTAAAAGTTCTGATTTTTTCTATATCTCAAACAGCTGTCTGATTTATTTTTCAAGGGGATCTTGTTGTGTGTATGAGAGGTTTCCTGTCAATATTACAAGTCAGAATTTCATGACAACTCTAGATCAAATATTTGTGATATATAAAATTGTAAATAATATGCAAGATAATAAAACAGAAAAATGTCTGTACACTGGTCTTTTTTGTCTATTGATTTACTGTTTGTGTACCGGTACTTATTTTAGCGGTATTCTAATATTAGCCCCTTTTGCGCTCATGTCATTGCGCTAATTCAAGAGCAGCGCTAAAATTTCTCCATCCTGTCATTCTGTATACACGACAAAGCTAATGAAGTTACTTTCACAAATTTAAGATTGCGTTAATAAGTCTATACCCCCTTAGAGTGCCAATTTAAATATTCTTATATATAGTATTCTATATTCAGTATATTCTTACATGCAGGGTAGCTTGGTTCACTCGTGTATGTCTAAAAGTTTTGGACATCTACGGCAGTCCAAATTTAAGAATTGAACAAAATAAGCATTCCTTAAAATGCCACATCTACCAAGTCATCAGTTACAAGTCTCGTCCAAAAGAATCGTAACTATCACTTCTTTTTTTCTCCGAGCTTCCCATTTTAAATGCGCTCCTTCACAGATAGTCAAATGTGGAATCAAAATTTAAAAGAAAAAGTATACCTGGAAATTTTTTGCCCTTTTGTGACAGAAAACACATTCAGCCCATCTTAAGTTAGACCTCAAACACTGTAATCATACGGGTGGCATTCTTTTCTGTGCTTCAGTTACAGAAGAACTTAAGTGAATCAAACTTCAAGGACTCAATGTTTCGACTATTGACAAAGTCCCAAATAATTTTGTTATTTAACACTATGGTACTTTTAAACAATTTATAATTCAAACTTTTATGAGTCAAATTTCTTTGTTTTGAATAAATGTTTTGGCCCATCTATGTAAAAGCATGGAAAATTGCTACAAATAATTCTAAGCCAAAATTTTCATGGGTATGAAAGCATCACGTAACCTTCTCAAGAACTCTTGATGCTTTAATTTCATGAAAATTAAGATAATTGTAGTACTATAGATATCATGAACCCATATGACTTATTGGGTTTCGAAACGGTCAAATACATCTTATAGAACCCCTGAAACTAAACATCTATGATTTCCAGTTACCATTCACGAATCGAAGTCCCGATGTTTCATTCTTTTCTATGTGGTCCCTTGAACTCCAATTCATCGAAGTTTTACTGTATTTAGCTTGAAAGTTTTCCTTCATTTTAAATTAGCCCTCTCATCTTGGGGCAAAAATTGCAAAAAATAAACAGGAGCAAATACTTACAGGTATGCAGTAAACAAAATTTCATAAATTTTTGTGAAAGAGAAGTCTCAAGTATGATCTATGGTAGACAAGGAATCCGATATGGAGACTGCCACTTACAAATCAAACTTTCTGACTGATTGTGCCACCAAGTCATGTAAAATGAATACGACAACATTTTGTTTATGAATTGTTTAATGTACAAGTTTATCACAACATACAGCACATGATCAGTATAGCAAGCTTTCCATATCAGTATCAATGTCATGATGGTCTCCATGGTGATGATCATAACGAGTCTATTTATAGCCATACATTATAACCATCCTATAGGCACTCTGCTGTATACTAAGCACTTACAGTATTTAAAACATAATTTTCAGATGGATATCAAAGTAAATTTGTGTATCAATTCCAATTTCATTTCATGATAGGGCCACAGAGCTCCCCACCAACCTCCAGCAAGGTTTGTTTTTGTTTGAATGGTGTTTTACACCACACTCGACAATTTTTCAGCAATATGGCTGCGACCAATATTCAGTTGTGGTGGAGAACCCTGTTGCAAGTTAACTGGCAATCTTTCTCACAAAATTAGTTTAGGTTCCAGCAGGGCTCGGACCTGCTTTAACATGAGGAGAGAGACTAGATCATTGAACAATGCTCTAGCCACTTGGCCACAAAGGCCCCTCCCCTCCCTCAAAGTAAAGAGATATAGTGGATTCAGTTCTGCTCTAAGTCGAGATGTAAAATTTTCAAATACAGTGAAACCTGTATACAGGGGCTTCCCAAGGGACCAAAAAATATTGACCTTTATGTGCAGGTGACCCTTATACACCGATTCAATTTAGTTGAAGTATGCAGTCAAGGGACTAGGAAAAAACTGGCCTTTATAAACAAGTAATCCGTATATAGAGGTGACCGCTATAGCAGGTTTTACTGTATTTTCAAAATTAAAACCATAGTAACCAGCAGCTTATTTGTTAATTTCTGTATAGATACCCTTCAAATTATTCAGCATTTGTAAGACGGAAGTGATAAACAAACAACGTAGAAGTTGAAGATTTCAATAATGGCTGTGATGAATCAATGTGAGCTGTATGAGAACAGGAAATAACCAAACACAAGACTCTACAGTCAACGATTTCATAAAAAGCACCTAACTTGCTATTTGAATGATCACTACTAGAAGGATAATTATCTGGATTAGTGGAGTAAGACAGAGTCGTCTCCCTTGAGTATTACGGCACACGCAAACTCTCAAACAGTGCAGGTATTAAGGGAGTGAGAAGGGTTGTAGATATCAGAAATACTCACTACAAGATAGAGGGTTTAAAACTTAACTAATTCACCCCTAAAGACACATTTGGACTGGTCCGAGTCATTGATTTACAGAAGAGTCCATTGTTCTTCAGGGGTTAATGAGTTCAATATGGTCACAATACAAGCATTAGGAAGACATTATAGAATTTGGACTTCTCCATGTGCATGAATACAAACAGAAATGGTTTGGGGGATTTTTTTTTCAATTTATGATTCTGTCTTTTTGCTGTCATCTCAGAACGTGATAGTCATTTCCCCTCACAGGACCCACATTAATCACTTTACAATGTAAAGTGACAGACCCAAAGAAGTAAATGCCTTTGATATTTCCTGTTTAAAGTTTTGAGATTTATTAACTCCCTCAAAATAAAAGGTTACCTCATGTAAGATTGAGTATTTATATATTCAAGGTTAATGATGTGCAAATTTACACTTACCAATTTTCAGCTATGGTGGCCAGTTTTTACTGGTGCAGACAAAAAACCGTTACAATGATGGGCAAATTTGTAAAAGAAAAAGAAAAAGTGATTGAATCCATTGTTTTGTTTCTTTTATTGGAGTTTAATGCCACAATCTACAATTTTTCAGTTATATGGTGGCAGCCAATTTTTAATGGTGGAGGAGAGAACCCAGTCACAATGTGAGTGGAAAGAAATCAGCCGCCTTCCGCAAATAAACCGGCAAGCAAAAATCAGCTAAGGTACCAGCAGGACTTGCACCTGCACTGACCAGAAGTAAGAGGCTTCATGGTTCAAAGCACAATGCTCTAACCATCCACAAGTCCATGGTTACTTGTACCTGGAATGACGACTGGCCTTCCCAGTTGCGTCATTGTAAATAATAACCACTGCTGAACACACATGTAAGTATAATAAGTATAATGCAGCAACATTCCCCAACAGTAAGTAGTCAAATAATAGCTCCTGAGTTTCATAAGAGACTCATAGATTTTACTTTTTCCTGATTGGTCAAAATATGAGATAAGAGGTATTTAAAAGTATTAATTCTAGGTTTTTAACAATAAATGATTCATTCTCAGTATATTTGACCAAGATAGATGTTGATCTTGTTTCAACGGACTGTAAGGAAAAAAATGTTCTGTACCGATTTGTAACAACCTGAAACTGAAAGAGTTGCTTCCCCTTCATTGACTGGCATGAATCATGAATCATTGACTCTTCACTCAATAGCGTATCGCTCACTGTGTTCAATTACTCAGGTATAACAGTAATGTAAGCACAGTTCCATGTGTCAATATATGAAAGTGATGACAGACCGAGGCTCTGGATGCACAGGAAGTATCTATTTCAAATATGATCCATTTAGTCCACCAATAATACTAACAATAATGAATTGGCTGTTCCAGTTGTTCTTTTAAAAAGAATCTTCATCCATTCCTTAAAATAAATCTAGTTAAAATATTTCTTTTTAATTCACCTACACATGAGATTGTTAAGGAGTAATTGTTTTTATGTTTCATAATTTAGTTTATCCTACGGTTCACTATGTTTCTTAGCGTTTACTACCACTATGGCCGAGCCCTCGCATGGGCATTTTGAAGTTAGCAGCTGCCTGATACTGTAAATTATATGCCAGAGGATGAATCTTGAAACCATACAATCTGAATAAAAGAAAGGATTCCAAGGATTAAAGATCGTTTTCAACACACCAACCCCTGTGGTCACATTTGGACTCACCCAAACAAACAAATAGTACAGTCAACTGTCATAATTTAGGAGTGAACCAATATTCATATTTCATGTAACATGATTATAAATTTATGATTCTAAATCATACATCCCTGAATTCAGACAGTGGACTTAACCATTCTTTGAAATGGGCAAGTCCAAATGTGACTCCGGGGGTAGATGAGCTAACCAATTCATTGTGTATTATGAAGCAATGTTTTCCTTAGGACATTGCATAATCAATGTTGCTAGGCATATGTATAAACAAACATCGCGACATATCATTATTAGGATTGTTTTAAAGCTGGACAAATCATTGAAATTTTCATTTTGAATGTAAATGTCAAATTATGTCTCCAAAATCCCAATGGTATATCTTGAAGTTACACTTACAAATGCTACAGAACACATGGTCTGGTCCTTTCACTGATTGTAAAATAATTTCTTGAAAATGTGAGAATTTTCTTGCTGCATTATTTTTTTTCAGATTTTTGGATGTGTTTACATTCAAAGTTAAAAAACAAATAAAAAAACAGATATACTGAGAACATTGTATACCTGGAAATTTTCGTTCCTGTTTAATTTTCACCAATTTCACCCTTAGAGTTAGATGAGATAGCAAATTTTGAATGACAGCAAACTTTTTCAAGTGAAATAACTAAAGCACCAACATACATGCCATCCATGAGGTTACGGTGATTTAGGGCAAATTTTAGACTGAGCAAACATGTTTTTTGTTGTAAAGGGTGAAGAAAATCGGGAGCGAAAATAACCAGGGTGAACATTCCCAGGCATGTAGTAGTTCTTTAAGGTGATCAAAATTAATCAAACCTGGAATGCAGAAAAAGATTTTCTTAATTGGAACACCTGACAGGTATGTATAAGTAAATGTGCAGTATATCTTGAATCTAGAATAAATATATACAAATAATCAAGTTACACTCACCTTGGAACAAATTGATTGGCTGGACGTTTGGGTCTATATTCTGGATGAACCATAAATAACATGTGAGGAAAACCTGTCCCAAAGTAAGCACCATCTGTGTGGTGATGCCGAGATGATTTTGGTGTATATGCATCTTGACATTTCGGACAATATAATTTAACCATTGCTTCTCCAGGTACATCTGATAAACCTGTAAAAAGCATCAAGTGTGTTCTATTTCAGACTAAGCAGAAAAGATCGTAAAAAGTACATTCACAAAATCTTGTGATAGAATGCTAGTGGAGTTATTCCCCTTTATCTAATTTGAAGTGACAGATTTATATGGATGATGTTTGTTTGTTAATTATTGTTTAATGTCCCACTCAAGAATATTTCAGTCATATGGAGATGTCACCAAATGCCCGTGAAGGGCTTTAAATTTTTACCTATGATCAGCACTTACGGCCATTGAGCAGTGAGAGTTCTTTAACATGCCGACACCTACTGTGACACTGGACCTCGGTTTTTACTGTCTCAACAGAAGGACAGGAAACCAACCTGCCTACAGCTGGACTCAAACTCATGACCTCACGATCAAGAGTCGAGCGTGCTACCGACTAAGCCAGGACAGCTGAAGAAAGCACTGTTTTGTCACAATAGAGTTATTCCCCTTTATCTAATTTGAACCAACAGATTTATAATAATGGAGAAGGGACTGTTTTGTCAGATTAGTATATACTCCATTGTACTCAGATCACATGACTTCCAAGTGTAAATTGGGCAAGGTACTTTCCGGTTATATACATGTATTTACATTGAAGACATTCAGTGATATCTTGTTTTAGTTTTGTTGTGAGTTTAGATAAATGTTCTTTCTTGTAAAGATATCCTTGCTAGGTACTGTTCTCACTAAGTTATTCGTTTGATTGCAAATTTTTGGTTTACTGACTTGTATTTTATTAATATTTTGCACAGCAAATGAAATGTTCTTCAAAATCTTGCTAACTGCAAATTTGTATTCTAGGCCTGCTAGGTACTGTGGTCACATCACTAATGTTAGGATTCGTTTCAGTGATTGCAGTTTTTTTGGTATTAATGACTTGTAACAAATTGTGTTGATATAATATTTTTGCACAGGCAAACGGTTTTGAAACTTATTATACGAGACCAAAAAACCAGAAGTTTTCCTTCTTAAAATGACAGTGCATGCTACAATGGAAATACTGCAATTTTTGTCTTAATTTGGAAATTCCAAATTGGGAATTTTCCCATGTTTTCCAGGGGAAATAGCATAGGAAATGGGTAATCTAGGTACTTAAGTGTGAGGGGATTTTGGTCACACGTGCCAACAAAAACTTTTCTTTATGCTTTACAGAAGATATATAGTTTTTTCTTTAGAAATTAAATTGAATTATTTGATAATTTTTAAGATATCACCACAAATACAGTGACATTTCAGTTTTTTATTGTTTTTTTTTTCTCTCTTTTTTTTTTTGGCCAACAAAAAAGGCAGAAATACCTTGTATATAATAGATAAACAAACTTTATCAATTATACTAACAAATTGTATCGATATAGAAAAGGGTTTTATTTCAACATTTCCGTCTATTGTCATGGAAAATCGGAATTTATTCAGTATCAAAAACTTATTATACGTGATACAAAGAAAAACCAGAGGATTTTTTCTGTTTATTCTTACATCACCTTAATTGAAAAGTTCAGTTTCCGAAAATTTTAAACTCGTATGACAAAAACTATATGACATGTTTAACTACAATGGAAAAACTTAATTTGCACAAACATGGGATATTTTGTAAGAAGGGGAAATTCTTAATTTGGAAAGTTTACCGATATTCCTAATCAACATAGGGCAGAATTTTCCAATGGGTGATTACCTGGGAAATATCAACCGTGAAATAAACATAGACTTGACACATGTTTGGGGCAATAACTGAAATAAGGCCAATAGGGAAGAGGGGTCATCATAATTTTCGCCAGACCTACTGGCGAAGAAAAACAGCAAAGGAAAAAAAAATGACGTTTCCCTGGCGAGACATCTTAATGGGTTATGAGACCACTCCCTCTTACAGACAAAGGCTACTAGATAAATAATGTTGATTAGTCAAATCTTAATGACAATCTGCCTTGAGACAGAGAATCTGTTACTAAATGTGGATGTCACAAGAAAGGCTCTACTTTATGGGGGTAAAATACATATAACTTATAAATACATTCTATCTATGTGTAATATTGGTCAATTCTACACTATTTGTGTCTGTACAAGGTATGATACACACAGCCTACCTATGGATAACATTGGTCAATTCTACACTGTTTGTGTCTGTAGAAAGTATAATACACACAGCCTAACTATGGGAAACATTGGTCAATTCTACACTATTTTTTTGTAAGTATAAAGTATGATACACATAACTTACCTATGGGTAACATTGGTTGATTTTCACAATATACTCTAGGACAATATCCAAAATCTCCCTGCTGCCATTTCTCAATCTGGTAACAAAAACAAACAGAATATGACTTTTATAAGCTTCAACAATACAATAAGACAATGTCAATAATTAACAAAGAATTTCTCTATTATCGCCTTTTACAGTATTGCAAACAACACATCAACAAAAAACTAACTACAGTACCTGACGAAATTAAGTACTCACCAAAGTTGTAAAATGAACAGACATTTAAAAGAAAGGTCATATAATAGACAAAGTACATATATTCAAGTGAAAAGAGTTCTGATCAGGTATTTTGCACACTTGATTTGTTTTACCATCCTGTACTTTTGTAATCCATGTTAAACAATAGTTTGTGGGTACTAATTTTTGCTGGGTAGTCCTGTACTTTTGTCATCCACGTTAAACAATAGTTTGTGGGTACTAATTTTTGCTGGGTAGTCCTGTACTTTTGTCATCCACGTTAAACAATAGTTTGTGGGTACTAATTTTTGCTGGGTAGTCCTGTACTTTTGTCATCCACGTTAAACAATAGTTTGTGGGTACTAATTTTTGCTGGGTAGTCCTGTACTTTTGTCATCCATGTTAAACAATAGTTTGTGGGTACTAATTTTTGCTGGGTAGTCCTGTACTTTTGTCATCCATGTTAAACAATAGTTTGTGGGTACTAATTTTTGCTGGGTACTCCTGTACTTTTGTCATCCATGTTAAACAATTGTTTGTGGGTACTAATTTTTCCTGGGTACTCAGCACTGTACATATGGCTACTGATCACAGGTCATACTGATGTAGGGATGACATTTGTGCTGTTAAGTAGCACTTTTGGTTGCATGACGGCAAGTGTATTCATTGCACTTTTACAGATTGTCATGGGAACAATCAATATCTTATTTTCATTTAAACTTATGTTTTTGGTAACTGATGAGCTGAACAAAATTAGTCTAGCGCCGATTATCTGGACGGTTGATTTTCCAAACTTTTTGTGTGTCTCCTGCTCAGTCCAGATATTAAGTTTTTGATTGTACATAGACTTAAAGGAATATACATTGGCTTGCAATATGACATTTTCCTGTATTGATTTAAAATAGTTTATAGAAGAAATTCACAGGGTATCGCTCTTTTCACCCCACGTGGCTTTATTGGGGGATGCAATTTCTATAACAATGCAATGACGGGTTTCTCTTTAGATATTAAATACAATTTATGATAGACAAATAATACCGTATTTTACGGCCTATAGGTCGATATTTTTTTTCTCCAAAGTTGTGACCTCGACCTATTCACCGCATCGACTTATCTTTAAAAAAACCAGTGAAATATTTAACTTGTATCTGCAATTCCTCATTTTAACATCGTAATTCAAAATTTTCCACGGGATAATCTAGGGGCCTACTCCAAACACCCATTTGTATTTACACTTAATAGGACTATTAAATGTGACCTCGTGTGTGCGTAATGCACTGTGTTCATAATCAAGTGACAAAATAATGATCTTTCAAGTTACAATATCATTGGGATTCAAGACTGTGTCAGAAACTGCGTAATAAAAATACATCGTTTACATTATATCTATACCGGACAGTTTATACTTTTGAATGATTCCCTTATCTCGGCACCCCACTGTGAAGTTGAAGTCTTCATTCAGACAAGCTGTGTTCACTGGAACGTGACCTTCAACTGATAAGGATCGCGCGGCGGTCTTTGAAGTTGGGAAAGTTTTGGAAAAAGTGTTACATGAATTAATTGACACTAAACCTTGAGTATTTAATTGTTTGACAATTGCAGCAGCATAATAATTTAGGTCAATGTAAGGATAAGACAAGGATTGAGGTCGCTTGGGTAAATTAATGATGATTTGACAGGTAACATAATGGCTATGCTTGTATACATAATCAGTACACACGAGTAATATAAGTGATGTTAAATATATATATGATGCAACTTATATGCTTTTTAATCACTCTTATTTAATACTGTACCGTAAAATAGGCTGATCACTCTGATTATTTTAATAGGTTACCATCGTGTTAGCACCAGTTATTAAACATAAACGATGCAATTTTTGTGTTCTCCCATTCATGTTTCCATCTCTGCCGACATCGACCTATCCTCAATTTCGACCTATCTAATACTTAATCCTGGATTTTTGCCAAAAATCGGCCATTCGACCTATCCCCCATATCGACCTATAGGCCATAAAATACGGTAAATAGAATTCCAGGAAAATCAGTGAAATTTTGTTTTCTTGGCATAGGTCTATTAAGTTTGTTGTTGTTGTTTAACGTCCCACTCAAGAATCTTTCACTCATATGAAGAGGTTGCCAAATGCTGATGAAGGGCTTCAAATTTTGGCCTAGGCCAAAAAAAAAAAAATATGTGTGTTTCCGGTTACCCGACCAACCCTGTTTTCCCCCTCCGATCCTACTACTTTTTATTGTATCAAAATCCGGAACTTTGAAGTTACGTTATCAATTTTAAATGTATTATGGCACTACCCATTTGATGATCGGTGTCACAACACCTTACTTCAATAAGAGTGCCGGTCAAATCAAACATCCAATTGATTTAGATTATTGGTCAGAGGAAAGCGACCAATAATACAAAGGGTCAGGAACACAATATGTTACCTAGTCTCTCTGTGGGAGAAGTTGTTCATCTCTTCAATTTCATTGTGAATAAAAAAAACGATGACGTTACAGCTGCAATGAAGAAAGTATTTTACATTTTTTATTTTTGTGTCTCCTTCTTCGTTGCAGTCCATTCCTTCATACGAGATGTCTGAAACCCAGCAGATTTGACAGGTCACATCTCTGAGCCATTTTCTTCAATTCAGCTCATGGAACATCCGAAAATTAAACTTGTACTCACTGTTGAGATATTTTTTAATTCATCCAAGTATATAATTGTAAATGTCAACACTTTAAATTATGTTTTTTCAGTTGTATAACTTCGGTCACCAAGTTTTGTTTATATTAAATCCCACCATCTTGGAAACTGAGAAAATGAGCGTACGTACAAAGTGGGAAAATTCTATAGTTTGTTTCTGGGTAAACTTTTTACCATTTGTATTATGTTACTCCTATATACAAAATACTGAATAAGCTTATTTGGAAATGAACTATAGCGACCTGCACGGGCCATTATGGCCCATTATCTCAATTTCCTTGATAAACTAAACTTAGTCAGTTAGTAATCGAAGTTATATGATAAAAAAAAACATAATTTAATGTGTTGATTTCTAAAATTATACACTTGGATGGATTAAAAAATATCTTCACTGCAAGTACATGTTTAATTTTTATCTTTGCATGAGTTGAATTGAAGAAAATAGCTCCAAGATGAGACCTGTCAAATCTGCCAGAAATCGCTGGTTTCAGATGTCTCATATGAAGAGATGGACTGCAACGAAGAAGGAGACAGAAAAATAAAAAAAGTAAAATACCTTCTTCGTTACGCCTTGATCTTTTCTTCAAATTTCCTTCTGGAGAAATTTACTGTCAATTATGCATAAAATGTTTAACAAATTAAATCATTTTGATGTTTGATTAAAATGTTCGTATTTTATACAATGTCAGAATTTTTGTAAATAAGTATACTTTGTTAAGAAAGAAAAAAGAAAAAAAGTTTGCGGAACTACCTACCCTAATTTTTGGGGACATGTAACCGGAAACACACATATTTTTTTTTTTTGGCCCTATGCTCAGCACATACGGCCATTGAGCAGAGATGGTTCTTTAATGTGCCGACACCTACTATGACACGGGACCTCAGTTTTTTCTACTAAGATAAAGTCTGGATCTGGATTATGTCAAAAAACCAAAACAAGACGGTCTATTTAAAAAGATAGGGGTGTACAGGTAAAACATTTTGCCTTGCCTCTAATTCCATACATTACCATAGCTCTGATATTTTGTACTGACAAAAAGCCTGTCATCCCTGTTAGGATCTAATTTAAACTCAAAATGCGCCAATTTATAGTGGTAGACTATTATCTAGTTCCACAACAAGTAGTAATTCTTAATAGGAAATTTGCATAGTAATTCTTCTGTCAAACTTAAGCTATACTGTATTTGATCCATTAAGCTCCCAGGGTGCTAAAAAAATCAGGAAAAATGAGTGGGTGCTTAATGTGACCAAATAATAGTCTAATTGACGTAAAACAGTTAATGTTTTATAAGGCACAGTGGTAAAGCTGTTTTAGTTATTACCGAGGACACGTATCAACAACTTGTTTGGGGGCTACAGATAAACTGTTACTTTTGGGTTAGTTTAATTTTTAGCCACCATCTATGATTTTTAGTCGCACATGCGACCAAATTACTCACCACTCCTGCCTATGTATAAGTGTACCCGGGTCCTCAAAAGTTGATGTTTTGTTACCATGACAGCAAGACAAACAATTACGATTATTTAAAAATATTTGTCAATCTGAGCTTACCATTTGCGCAATACCTCTGTTTGTCATTATGTATCTAGCATGAATTAAACCGTATAACATCTCCGCGGCTTGTTCAATAAGATCACTTTGATTTGGGTTGTCTTCCACTTCATCATCTAAATACAAAAACAACTACCGTCAACAACAAGCAGGTACACAACAAGGGGTGGATCCACACTTTCCTTCAGTTTTAGTTTCATCTTAACACAAAACAACAAGTGTCAACAACAGGTACATAACAAGGGGTGGATCCACACTATATGTCAAAATCAATTTCATCTATTCTAAATACAAAAAATAACAAGCATCAACAACAAACAAGGGAGAATCAAACTTTCTGTCAGTTTCACTTCAATACACCCCCCATGCCATGTAAAGGTAGGGGGTTATCTGGGAAAATTATGCAAGAAGAGAAAGAATTCACAAACAACTACAGTCAAATATGTTTTAAAAGACCGCCCATCTCCCCATCTGCCACTGACAAGTGGTCTCCCAAAAGAGGGTTTTACTGGAGGATTATTTATTTAAGTAATATTAAAAAATATGATCTCAAAAGACAGGTGACTTTGTGTGACAGTAGTCTCTCAAGACAGGTTCCACTGTATATAGATATTTTGTTATTACAGTAGAACCTGCCTTAGGAGACCACCTGCCATTGGAATATGGACTTACAAGACAAGTACATGTAGTCTCTCTAAAAAGGTTTTATCTAAAGAATTATTTGATCAATTGGTATTCAAAATGTGGTCTCTGATCACAAGTGGTATATCATTAGTGGTTCTCAAGGCAATTTCTACTGTTCTCCTATTGTTTCTGCATCAATTAACCCCAGACATTTTGTTTTTCTTGGAAGTAAAATGTACTGTTACATCCTACTGCGGTAACATGACTCCCATTTACAGAACAAGTACATTGTACATTAGTTTGGAGTCTAAGACTATAGTATTTGGTATTTATAGTATTTACTTTATTCTGTTGCAGCTTACTCTTTAGAAATTTCATAAAATATGAAATTTTATGCAATATTTTTTTTAGATTGTGTTTCACATCACACTCAAGCATCAATTTCAGTTATGTGGTGGCAGCCAGTTTTCAATGGTGAAGGAGAGAATTCAGTAACAACATATACAGGAAGAGACCACCAGCTTTCTGCAGTAAGTAATCCTTTTTCACAACGTTAGCTTAGATTCCAGCTTTCCATCAGGACTGGAACCTGCACTGACCAAGCCAGATAAAAGACTTCATGGTTTAGAGTCTAATGCTCTAACTACTCCACCACGAATGCCACCTTCTTATATAATCAAAAGACTGTCACTAGGGTTGACAATTTGAAATAACTGGTATATCAAATTCCAGTGTGACACTAACATCAGTCAAAGGGAGATAATAAGATGGCAATACATCAAAGGGAGATAATAAGATGGCAATACATCAAAGGGAGATAATAAGATGCCAGTACAATTCATACTGTAGACCGCCAAAGGGGAGACAATAAGTTGTCAGTAAATCCCATAAAACTTCCTCTTTAAATGGTTAAAGTTCTGGATATCCAAATACTATGTAAGTCATATTATACGAAAAATACACAGAATGATAAACACTGTAGCAACAATTAATCAGCTATCAACAGTTAAATTTTAATAGTTGATACTGTAGGAAAATGTTAGATGCAAATCATTCTTCCAATCTGTATGGGGTAATTTGAACTTCAATATACACAAAATAGAACATCATAATCAAAGTACTGAAAGTACTGAAATGGGTTATTTTGGCAAAATAGCCATGGGCTTCAAACTACTTCTATCTAACATATATCATAGTTTTTGAAATTCACCGGTCTTACCAGAAAAACTGGTAAATTTGACAAAAGGCCAGTGAAATCTATCTGATAACTGGTCCAAATGACCAGCAATTTTCCATCTTATTTCAGCTGTGTATATATACAGACTAGTAAAAAAAAAATTTTGACCAGTGAAATTCTTTTATTCACTGGTCTGGTTGACCAGTATTTTTTTTATTATTTCAAAATGTCTGATATATGAAATGAAAATAAATCAAATTAATGTAGATCTTAAAAGAAAAAAAAGCCTCTAAATAAATTTAAAATTAACATTCTAAATTTTATTTGTTGTATCTTCCGCACCAACTTTAAATATTGTCTGTCGCAAAACAAACATGCCACTGGGAACGGGTAAAATAAATTTTTCACAGCGAAAAATGGCTGCGATTTAAAGCATATTTCAGGGCTTGTAATATTGAACGTAAACAATCCTATTTAGGGCTATTACCGTGATACATGAACATATACTCTGCCTTAACTAAATAAACAACCTAACAACATTCTCCATCTTGTATTAATTAACATAAATAACTGTACAGGGAGAGCAGACAGTTTACCCCATGTTTATTGTTGAATAAATAATTTTTCATCAACATAATTCAGGCCTAAAGTCGCGATGTAGCAAAATGATCTACCAATTTCACTTATAGACATCAATGCTTTAGGAAATGGATAAAACGTTTTTTTGTTTTTTTTCTTTTTGTTGAAGACATCGTTTCCATTTGAAATCCATTATGAACAGACCAATTACACAAAAAGTTTATGTTTATACATCCCAATCTAATTGGATTAACTTCAAAAGTTGTGTAAACACCCGAGCGATTTCCCCCAACTTCCGCGGAAACAAGAACTGGAAATTGTAACAATCAATGTTTGAGTTACCTCCGTTTGCGATATTAATGCATACAGTTTACAAGTGACCATCCGCTGAAATTGAGCTGACGCTGGTTATGTAAGGCATGTGGTCACCATATAGGATGTATAAATAACGGGAATATGCACGGGGAATCTCATTAAGGTAGGTTATGTATAGGGATTAGTTGACAAACACGTTAATTTGATAGTTTTCAAAATGGAAAGGAACTTTCAAGTGCCATTTGCATAACAAGCACCTCCTACTCGATGCTTTCTCCTCTATTCTGCTTTTATTTTCATTTTTCCATGGACTACAAAACAATACATATTTGAGAGTTCAACAGAAATTGATTTAGCTTCATGTTGGTATAAGAGATATGTAATTATTTCTATTTACATCGCTGTATGCTTGAAGCTTGCTAGCTATCAATATCAATATGATGAATGGCGGAGTAATATACTTAGGCTCAACATCACCGGAATTGTATATAGTGGAATTCCATATTTATAAATAGATCGATGACGTTTGGTTGAAACTAACTACAAATCGTATTGTATAATTTTGAAAGGCAGAAGTAAGTAGAATCATTTGGTATTTCATTTAATGATTATTCAAACTAGATTTAATTTCATTTACACCAAAATATTTGACTTTTCTGTAAAAGTTGAATTCTTGAGTTGGACTATATTTTGCGAATGCAACCTCCATGACCTCTTCACTGCTAACAGGATAGCCCTCGATGAAAAGTCGAAGTAAACCCATAAAAATTCATATGTTTGTGTAAAAACTAGGGTCAAACAAACATACTCAAACAAAATTTCAAAAATGCATCCACTCACATAAGCTTACTTCTCAAGTGAGCCATTGAGGAAAACCAGAATACCAAACAAACAAGCTGCCATGCTTGATCCTGTATGCTAATGAAGGTTTTCCAATGGGATGCAAGCGTAAAACTTGTTAAGTTTCTACACCTTACCATCTTACATAAACCAAAGTTAGTCATAATGTAACTAGCATGAATATGTCCGTACAACATCTCCACAGCCTGCTCAGTGATATCAGACCCAGGACAGTCTTCCGATACATCCTCTGTTTTGTAAAATATCAAAATCTAAAAATATCCCTCTTATTCATCAATTACTTTCTAAATAATTGTCTGCCTTCTTTTTCAGTGTCTTTTCATATCAATCTTTCTTTTTTTTCCATCTCTTATATTATTTTTCAATTCATATTAACAAAGCTACACATATTCTCGATTTGCAGAATACAAAGTAACCTCCCATTGGCAACAATATCTTATACTGAACAAAGTAGATGAAAAACTTATTTTTATTTTTGTTTGAAAAATTGAACAGCCCAGCATAACTTTAAAAACATGAAAAAATAAACATATGAGATATAATAAACTATACCTAGGTCTGTAAGGCGTATAAGGATTATTTTCAGCAAAAAGAAAAACAAAAATTTGCCCAAATATTTCTTTACAGGATACCCGATATGAAAAGGAGATAACTCAGCAAAAGGGAGATAAATCCTGTAATCAGCATGTATGGAATATATACTAAAAGACACACACGCACAATAAAATTAACATTTTCTTATAAAGAAATCAAAGCAATAGATGTCAAGCAGTTTTTCTAAAATAACTGGATACCCAGAACTTTTTTATGTGTGTCAGTCTGGGAATGGTCCTAGTTGACATGCTAAGTATTTTTCACTCATCCAACAAACAAGTAATAGTATGCTATGAACTTTCATACATCTAACGAGAAAATATAACCAGGGATTTCTTTAGAAGGCGGTAACAGGCGAATTTAACCCTGATTTTTTGTGAGAAAGTTTGCCAGTTTACTTGCCGAAGGCCGGTGATCTCTTCCCGGGATACATTGTAACCAGGTTCTCTCCTCCACCAATAAAATTAGCCCCACCATAAAACTGAATAATTGTTGAGTGTGACATGAAACACGATTTACAATCAACTCAATAAAGTAATAAATTGATTGCTCTGATTATTGGGAAACAAAAAAAAAAAAAAAAAAACAGATTTTACCAGGTTCTAGATCAAGAATCATATCCAAAGCTTGTCTGTAGTGTGGAACCTGTTCATTGAGACCCGTTAAGTTGAATTTATCTTGGATATAATCTTCATCAACCTACAAAAGAGAGTCAAGATAATCATCAAAATACATTTCAAATACAAAAGAGCTGTAAGAAACTTGAACTTCATATGTTCAAGGATGACTAGTTAACTGATGATTCAGTGGAACCACTCTGGAGAGACCACCCCACCGGGAATGTGATCTCTCAATACAGGTGGTCTCTCTTGAGAGATTTATGAATGTGGTTTTTCAAGACAGGTGTTCTTTCATGAAAGTGACACACATTTTATATACGGACTAATTATCTCACACTTAAACGTGCTCTTTATCTATGATAGGAGTCAGGACATGTTTTTTGCTTATTACTTGATGAGTTAAATATAAAGTACCATGGAATCTCGTTCTGTCAAAATCAGATGAGTCAAAATTTTGTTTATATCGAAGTTGAACAACTGGCCCCAATTTTGATTGATAGATAAATAAATGTTAATCATTTGTGATTAATCAAAATCAAGTGTGAGGTGTCAGATGACAACATTGCTGGTGGGTGGCATGATTGCTTGTACCTCATATACCAAATTTTAGACAAAGAAGCAGATCCAAGGCTGATCGTAACAATTTCACATGTGAAATATCAAAATTATACTACTTATATTTCAGAAGATGTAGCCAGGTTAAGATTTTGTCCACGGACGATGCCTATGTTTCTTGGGGTATGACATTAGCTCTCTGGATGTCCTAGTGAGCTAAGAATATCAATATTTGGTATCATAGTTTTGGTGTTTATACATTTACAAAGAAGCCAAGCAACTTAGATGTATCTTATAAGAATGCGGAGAAGGATGGATCTCAGAAATAATAGAAATATTCTATGATAAAAAGAAATAAAGAGTTAGAATTTAACAAAATCATATGCAAGAGCATCTTCCGGGGAACAGATTAAATATGCAGGTACATATAAATAAAATGTCTGATTGACAAATTTTTATATGTTTTGTAAAATTCATAAAGAAAAACTATGTAATGGTGCAAATACCTCACAAAAAAATTCATTTCCTCGAAGTCCACAGAACCAGGAAATCCATGATACTTCCTCTGAGCTACTCATTTCTGAAACTAGAAAAGTCAAATGATACGATGAAAAAATAATATCTTTAAACAATAGATCTAGACTGAGAGTCATCATTATTTTGCACCAAAATGTGCTTGTCTAGGCAAGATAGAAAATTGGAGCTAGTCTGCAGTTTAGCGGTTGCTAATCATTAATATTCTTGTGCCTCTCGTGACAAAAGAGTTATATGATGGGGAATAACTCTCAATATATATTGTCATAAGGAATCAGCGATTGTGTATTAACAGATCAGTGAGCCAGGCTAAATCAGTATGACCAATAAACATTCCCTTTCTTTTACTTCCGCTCTCAAACTTCGAAAGATGGCTGCCATTACATATGGTAAAAATCCCACATTTAATCTGAGTGCAAATATAAAGTACAAAACGGATTAATCTTTATTAGTCATGGACATGTATTTTTTATGCAGTATGTATAGGATACCGCTACGTTAAATTTAAGTGGTAATATTAACAATTTTATTCAGCCAAAACCAAAACCAAAAATATTTGGCTCAGACTATAATGGTCTTGGGTATGAATTTTTTTTAGCACCAAACTTCTTGATACCACTCGGAATTGTTTGTGTGCAGGTGAGATTCGTAGAAATGCAATTATTGTGAAATGGCCTATTCAATAAAACATCAGGATCCCCAGTTTCCTGTGATTCTACGGTCTTTGTTTAGTTTAGATTGAGTTTAGATCCGGCAGCCAAAACTAAAACAAAAACACCTTCAAACAACTTTTTTTTTAAATATATAAATGAAATTTTGTTTTTGGTACTTTTTCTGGTGTTTTCGGCAAATCGTTATTGTTTTCGGTATTTCCATGGACCGGTTTAGATCTACCAAGCAAGACTACTCAATTACTGCATCAATTATCAACGGCAAAGCTATGCTGTTTCACGGTGAACAACTTATTTTTATCCCATGTTACTAATCAATCCGATATATGGAGTGTATACAAAAATGTTGAAAATATGTTTGAGGGCCGTTTAACGATTTCATTCATTCAACAAGACTTTTTTTAGGCTGTTGGCCTCGTCTCGGTGAACAGATTTACAACAAGAACCGCACGGAAATTATAAAAATATTAAAATGTTTTGAATTCAGTGAACACTTGAAACGTGTCATGGAAGACTATGACACTTATAATCAAAAGATCATGTTTATAAAATTTCAAATAAGTTAAATATACAAAAATATATACTGAAATAAAGAGATAGATATACCCCTAGTGAAGTTCGCCGCACCAAAATAGTCACAGAGACCTGTTATTTCCGGTCAGCTATGGTGCACGCATGCGTAAATCACTGTGTTGGTATGGAATGTACCGGATCGAAATGAACTTGTGATTGAATAAACGGAATGTCTACTCTAATCTGAACTGAGGCAAATAGTGCCAAATACGTTTGGCGTGAGAAGTATCGCAAACGTGCACCTGATTATTTTTTTATTCCTTCCGAAGTTTAGAATTTGTTCTCGTCTGTATATATAATTCGTTTGTTTCCTGTAAAAAAAGCAATAACAAAAATATTTTTCATAAGGAGATGTCGATACTATAGCTTTACATGAAATGCCACACTTTTTACCGGCGTCATTACCTTTGCCTATTAGGTGAACGAAAGGAACACTGTCATATAGACTCCCGTATTATTTTTTCTTCGCTAAAATTATGTATATCTAAATTAAATTGATCAACATTTTCGTTTATTTTCACCATTGATATCATTGACGAATTTAGAGATGAGGGGGCGCACACCCCAAACATTGGTATTTTTATTTATTATTTTTTAAAGTAAATCAAGTTTTAGTGTTTGGAACCCAGAAAATGGACTCTCAGGGCTTTTTAAAAATGTCCCAAAATCCCCATACTATATTGATCTTGCAAGTTTTATGTTTCCTGAAATCAATTCATTTGTGCGGAATTAACCAGTCTGTCAATATAATGCGTTTGAGAAAAAGACAGGTTCCAATTTAATGTCTGGAAGCTATATAATATTCATGACCTCTCTAGGCTTGCAAACTGATTAAGTTTAACTAAAGATCATACTCGGACTCAATGGAAACCTATCTAGATTTGATGTCAGGATTCCAGAAAACGCTTCCTTTGGTTTTCAAGTTTCAAATTCCAAACTTGCTGTGCATACTTCTTAATCCACTGGCATTATGTCGCAGAATTTCACTTTCTTCACAGGATGTTAATATTTGCCGAAATTCTTCCCCGATTTAAGTTACTCATTGGAAGGGGTGTTATATCTAAAAATCGGAACCGAATTTCGGCCCAGGTGATAATCAGGGGTCAGTCGTAAGTCATATATCCTAACTTTTAGTCCTAACTACCTTGGAAACGCATCGCTGGTTGGTCAGTCCCATGACAATGAGGACTAAAACTTCGGATTTATGACTTACGACCTGTCAAAAAAGGAGTACCAGTCTATTAATATGACACTTTTGAAACGACAAACAACTTCTATA
This sequence comes from Atrina japonica, assembly GCA_030159075.1. Lineage (NCBI taxonomy): Eukaryota > Metazoa > Mollusca > Bivalvia > Pterioida > Pinnidae > Atrina > Atrina japonica. The sequence goes on along the minus strand of BROG01000255.1, from coordinate 881,278 downwards.
ATATCATAGGCGGATGCAGTATTTTAGGTTAGGGGCGTTCTTTTGATCACCACTGTGGCTAGAATGCAGATCAAGAATTAATTTGTTCAGGAGGGGGGGGGGTGCAAAAAATTCGGGAAAGTTAGGCTGCGCTTCTGTCTGAGCTTTTCCCTGATCACTGTAAGTAATACTAAGTGTTTGAATTTTCAACAACAAAATGAAATTTGGAAATGCATTTTTTTGTTCCAGACCAAACGAAAATACGCCTGAGAATCTGCTAACAAATCTTACTGATGATCCTGTTCAAAAGAAGAAAAAAAAGGAACTTCTAAAAAAGGGCAGAATTTCGGCCTAGTAGCCCCCAGACACTGTATTTTAACTTCTCTATGTTTCATTGATAGATTAATTTTGCCTGAAATTGAAGTGGGATTCGGCGACGGCTAGTGTGTTCGGGATTAAGGTACCCGGCAAAATACATTTTGGAATTATCCAATTAATCAGAAGCCCGATGAGGTATTCTCTAGCTTCCAGACACAAAAACCACCACTTTCCTATACTCCTATGATATATGTCCTTGTATTATATTTACATTATTTCATGTTTCAGTTATGCTGATATTTTCATTTTTTATTCTTTATTTTTTTGGTGAAATACGAGAGACTGGATAGTGAAAATTTTACACAACAATAGAATATAGCAGAATAAATAAAAGAGAAAATAGAATAACCTGACAGAAAATGTAAATATCGCCACCCGAGGTCTGTGGTCCAGGGCATGCTTCCAAGAAATGTTCAATTTTAAAAGCCCGGAGAGTTAAGCGACTTGTTTTATCCAAAATAATGACTAATTAGTTTCAATAAAACAAACATTACATGAGCAATTCAAGAGGGGGCCATAGTTTCTTTATTTTTATAAGATCTAGGAAGCCTTTTTTCTGGATTCAGTCTAGGAACTTTAGGGAGGCGTGCGCCACCCCATGTCCCTCGAAATCCGCCTCGCAATGTAGCTGCAAAATGACATCTCAGGACGTTCAACATTCAGACAAATTCTGGGCGCATACTCTGTCACCCCTCTGGTAATTGTCTCTTATATCATGTTCCCACTTTTTGGTAAAACCCCTGGTAAATAAAAAGTGGGAACGTTAACATGATACTTACTAAGTTCCAAAATGACCAGGGAGCATACAACTGGGCCATATTGCATTCAGTTTATTTCTTCTGAATTTCCAATTTTTGGATTTGATCAATCTATCCATATTCATCCTGGCTCAGTCAGTAGCACGCTCGACCCTTGATCGTGAGGTCGTGAGTTCGAGTCCAGCCGTCGACAGGTTGGTTTCCTGCCCTGCGGATGAGACAGTAAAAACCGAGGTCCAGTGTCACAGAAGGTGTTGGCACGTTAAAGAACCCTCACTGCTCAATGGCCGTAAGTGCCGAGCATGGGTCAAAATGTGAATCCCTTCATCGGCATTTGAGTGAAAGATTCTTGAGTGGGACGTTAAACAACAACAAACAAATCTATATTCATCTTCCCAAGTCAAGGTTTTCTGATCCACACCGTTCCTGTGTGATTAACAGAGTGGATAGGAAAACCTTTACCTTCCAGATAGTTTATTTTATTCTTTATGTTTATCAGTTCTTATGTTGTTACATTTTGTATTTCAATTTTTTTGTCAACGCATGAGGATTTGCTGCCCCCCTTTTGGTCATTTGACTTTTTTGACCACAGTCTTGATTGATAAATTAGACAAGTTTGAATAATTTTCTGGGAACTGGGTAAAAAAATCAAATCCCTTTCCTTTGCGTTATTTTTTACTGAAGACCAGTGGTATGTAAATGACATGTAGTTAATTATAAAATTACCGGGTAGGAGTACTGATCTAGAATGGCAAAATTCAAAATTGTTTTCTACACCCACCCGATAAATTCAAAATTTACAATATGACGTAAAGTTTGGGCTTTATATAATGATATCGCTGGGTGGGCGTGTGGCAAGGACTTTGACATATCTACAAAGAGAGAGATTTTTATTTTCTCATTTTTCGTATTTCACAACATGGAGAATATACTATTACAATAATTAAAGTTACAATATTTGCACATGTGTCGGGCCCATTTAAATACAGTTAAGTATGGGAAAAGGAAAAGCCTTGACATTAATAAATACAATTTCAAACTTTTAAACCTTTTTAACCTGGAGAGCTGACTCTCTCGTTAATAATTTGTATGAATTGGCATAATTTCAATACTGAGACTTCATTTTCTGTTGCAAACAGAGAATACAATTTTAAAACATTTGGTCTAAAGTGGAATTTGTAATCTATAAAATTTGATCTACAATCCTACATTCGTTTACAAATAAAAATATAATGCATTTCGTCTCCAATATCTAAATTACCTATCCTACATTTCCTTTCATTGCGCTTTTGATTTAACCACCAAGTCAAGGTTTTCCGACCGACTCCGTTACTCACACACCTAGACTTGGGAAGATGGGGCTTTAGTAGTTTTCAACTTAGTTATTTTCTTGAAAGTTCAAGATAATTTCTTAAATTTTCAACATATTTTCTTGAAAATTCAAGAAACTATATTTAAATTTCAAGATGATAAGTTGAAAATTCCAGAAATTATCCTAAAATTGAGCTCATAATTTGAAAATTCAAATCTATATCAGTTTGAATTACCGTGAAACTTGTATTGAGGAAAGTCAGGAAACCCCGGTATTTACCGAAGATAGATTCTATTATCTCAACATTTATTCCGGTATGTAAAATAAATACCACATCATGTTATAGATTATTTATAATATGGGAAGCCGTTATTCCATATTTTCTAATATTAAAATATCTGTCAATTTCTTTATATTGAAAAAAATAATTTTCTATGAAAGAAAATACGTAGATCTACGTTGATTTTTTTTAAATATCAATAAATCAGGGCGACAGAAACTACAGCGGCAGATTTACATTTCCGTAATGAATAATGTCTCAAATTTTCTAGAAAATAACACGAAATTTCGAGATTTCTTTTCACACAACTGTCATGTTGTAAATTTTGAATTTACTGTGTGGGTGTAAATACAAAATTTACAATATGACAAGTTGTCATGTTATAAATTTTGTATTTACACCCACCCAGTAAATTCCAAATTTACAACATGACAAAACGCTTCCGTAAACAAGTGCCTTCCGAATTTAATAAATAGATAAAACTTTTGACAGATATGTAGTTGGTTAGGTCTCATTTATTTTGGTATACTCAATAGCGTTAGGTTAGAAAGTAAAATGCGTTTACAAGTTTAAAGATATCGCATGGTAAATGAAACACCCCCTTAGAACATTCCACTACACTTCCGCTTTCTGGATCTAAGCGGCCCTACAGCGGGAAAGGGAAAGTTCGTGTGCTTGTTTGGAGGTCTCACATGTGAAACTAAGAAAATATACTTACAGACCTTCAACACAACCAGATAAAGAAAAGATGACCGACGTTGCACAAAAGAAAGATGAAGTTAAAAAACAACTCAAGGCACTTTTAATGTCAGCACCGGCTGCGCTAACGATAGATGAACTCAAACGAGATTATAAAGATTTTATTGGTGAGGCCATTCCATTTCGGTTGCTCGGCTATATTTTGTTAGAAGATTTTTTAAAGGACTTGCAAGACTCTATACACGTGACATGGAAGAAAGGGGTGATGTGCATATCAGCACTACACGATGAAAATACAGCACACATTCAAAGACTTGTGTCAAAACAGAAAGTGTCTAACAAACAGAAATGGGCAACACTAAGGAAAGGTGGGCCTCCACCTCAAAGACACAGATCACAGCCTCCAAGACCACCTCCATTAGTCCCTCCTTTCATTCGTAAATACATAATTCAGTTGCTGAGGGCATATCCAGATGGACTGCCATGTACGCACTTTGACACCGCTTTTTCTCGTAGATTTGGTATACAAATTAACTTCAGCAAACTTGGGTTTAGAACTTTATGTGAACTCTTGCAATCTTTGCCAGACATAATTTCTTTGCAAGAATATGGGAATGGTGAACTCCGTGTTCTGCCAGCTCATAATAGTTACAACTTACAACAGCATGTTTCATATCAGAAAAGTCATTCGTATGACAGTCACCAGTATTCTGACCACGTACAACAACATTACACACATGGTATGATATTTCAGCAGTGGTTGCTCTACTGGTAGGGAACCAGTAGTCGGCTATTTAGACACAATTCTTGAGATTTTTTAGATTGTAAATTCAAAGGATGATTAACAAATGTCCTCAAACAGGTGATAAAAAATATTGTCGAGGCACATACTAAAGACAAATTAATACCGTAGTCGGCTACTGGTCCAAGCTGGCTACTGGTCCTCTATCAGTATTTGTTGATAATAGAAAGTCCAAAATTGCCTAAATACTTTTTTCTTGTCCATAATCCACAACTAGCATCTATAGGTTACATTTGATAAATCATATGCAGCTAAAATTATATCTCGTAGTCTTACCTTTTTAGACATAGGCCTACCCACAAATAAATGTTAATTCAGTATTCTAGTACCGTATGCTAATTTTGGCATCAAACATTTTAGGCACTGAGTAATTTTGGCACTCGTTTAAGTAACTTCACTTAACTTTTTGACATCGAGTGTTTTTGGCACATGAACAGGTAATAGCAGCTAATAAAGTAATATTGATTAACCCTTTGACTTCTACATAGAGTCAGTATAGACCCTCACTTCTACATTAAGTATTTATTATTAAAAGAAATTAAGATACACTTTTTGATTTCAGATAATTCAAAAAGTGTACAAAATACAGAGATAAAAAATACATCAAAATGTTTGTCAGTGTTTATACTTTATAAAGATACTGTCATACCTTGAGTATTGTGTCATTGTCACCTGTACAGGTGAAAACCCTGCATGGCAACATTTACAATGATGAATCGGAGAAACAACTTTAGTTGTGCTTATCACTGAGTGCCAATTAATTTAATGGTGGCACAACAATGGTTGTGCATAGTAGTCTAAGGGTTAAGATAAATCAATTTAAAATATATCATGATGAACATTAATTCCTAAAAATGAAGTTTTAACTTGTGTTTTTGGAAGTGCCGAAAATATTTCATTACAAGTGCTGAAATTTCTCGGTTTCAAATTGACCTGATTCTGTAATTTCATGGGGACCACCTCTGTTGCCATGTCTCTCTCCTCTAGTCAGTGTTGGTTAGAGTTCAGCTGGAACGTAAGTTGATTTTATGAGAAAGTTTGCCAGTCTACTTGCGGAATGTTTGTGGTAACTTCCCAGGTACATTGCATGTTTTCGGTATGACTAAATGGATTTTCAAATTAAAATGGTTCATTAAATGCCATTTCCAGAACTTCATTTATCTAAATAAAGAATTCACCTTTCTATGCTGCAAATATATGACAAGAAAAAACACTTCGATAGTCACATAAAATTGTCACCTCGACATGAACATGGCTGCATACTGCCTAGACACAAACGATAACACAAATTTTCATTAGTTAAGTTCTCGCTAAATAAAAATGATTTGCAGTACTTTTTTGTGTAAGTGTTAAACTATTGTTTAACTCTTTCATCCTTAAATATCTAAATGGTTTGTTCTTTTCTATTGTTTAGACCAGTCTATTATGGTCTGTAGGGATGAAAGGGTTAATTGTGAATCTGTTGATTTGATGTAATACTGTACAGGGTTAAATAAAATTTCTGGTAACTGTGTTAATATATACTATATTAATGGCTTTGATATATCCATGAATTTGAGAAAAAGTTAAAGTTTTGACTGAAAATTATTGCATTTCAAATTGAATTGTTTTACATGTACTAGACTCTGTTTACAGGTGTGCACTGAGTGACATTTGGTTGCCAGTGGTGTATATTAAGGAAGATAATGTGTAGGCTGGGATGAAGCCACAGGCTTCATTCCAGGCACAAAGCTTTGAGAGGGGGTAGGTGCGGGAGGGGGACTTTTTTGTGTGTACTAGTGTAGGCTACCTATTGTCCTTTGTGGAATATATGCTGCTGGTTGCTGAAAGGTAATTTACATAATTTAGGTTTTTCAATCAATGATATTTTGTTGCTGTGATAAATCCAGTACGAAATATATAACTGAATTTTAAATATATTGTAAATTTTTGTTTGTTTTGCTTGTTTAACTAGAGAACACACATTCCTCTGACAAACAGCCCTTACAGACGAATCTTTTAAAGTCCAAACATTATCAACCAAACTTGCCTCCACGATTGCAGAAACTAGAGAAGCCATGCCAACCAAATTTCCAAAGATCTGTGTCCGTGCCAGAAACAAATGCATCATCTTCCGAGCCATATAGACCACCACACTTACGTGCAGAATCAGTTGAACAGAGAGAGTACCACACACAGCAAGTGTTTCAGCAACCACCTGCTCCAAGAGGAAGAGGTATAAACAGATTTAGCCACTGAAACATTTTGAAACATTTGACTGATAGATATGATTTATTGGGTCTAAGTACAACTCGTGTGTACTGTACCATTAACTCTTCAACCCCTGTGTTCACATTTAGACTCTCCCAAATCAATAAATGGTATGGTCTTCTGTCATAATTCAGGAGTGAACAAATTAATATTGCATGTAAAGTCATTATAAAATTTTGATTATATATCATACACCCCTGAATTCTGACAGTGGAATTTACCATTCTTTGAAATGGACAGGTCCAAATGTGACTTCAGGGTTGATGAGTTAAGAGACCAATTCTTGTCAAGGTAGTTATAGCATACTGTATACAGGGTTATTTTTGCTCTGTGTTATTTTTGCCCTAATGCACTTGCAAATGGTTTCGCCCCATTTTAAATTTGCCCAGACTTTTATTACTAAAAATAGATGAATTTACCATTTTGAATTTGCCCATGGCGATGAGGGCGAAAGAGGCGAAAATAAAATGGCAAACATTTCCCTGTATACAGTATGTACAATTGTTGATGTAGTTACAAGTGAAGTTAATGTACAGGGATTATTCTTCTGCAGATATTTTCTTGAAATAAAAACTTTTTTTTACTTACATGTACATTGTATAGGGCCAGTGATTTTCCGTTTCAGATTTGCTTCAATTCTGTTTTCAATTTTGATGAATTCCGTTTTTTTTCTGTTTTTATAAGAAAAAGTACTATAAACATACAGTAATCGGCCGTGTATAGTTCGCACTTATGTATTATCTGCACCCCCCATTTCAGCATCAGATCTTGGAGAAAAAAGGAGTTTGTGCATATAATCTGCATTGACTTTTTTCCACGGCCGTATGGCCGAAATTCGTCAGTGAGATTGATTATTATTGTGTATAAGTGCAGTATGACGATCGGAAATATTTTCAAAATTCTCAGATCGGTATTTGAAAGAAATAGATAAATATTTATTATAGATATATATATTTGAGATATTAGATAAAGGATATGATAAACAAATTAATGATTTGAAATAAATAACAAAATAAATATCAAAACATCCATCGAAGTCTTTGTAAAATTAAATTCAGTTAATTACAGCGCAATCATTTGCTTTTGCTGGTGTGGTAGCCTATATATTTAATTAATAGTATGTATTAGAACAACATTTGAAATATATATTATATTTTCTGAAATCGGTGACATAAAAGTTTGTAACAATTTTAATTAGCGGCGAGCACTTGTACACAAGCGATTTATATATCTAGAATACGCATGTAATTATTGAAACAAAGGGATATATATACAGATCCATGTTTACTGTTGTCTGTTACACGCATCATTGATTAATTACCTTGGTGTGGCGTTGTGTTATTTTACACCTTTTATCATGTTTTCAATTTAAAATTAACATTAGTACTTACCATGTAATTGGCATGTTCCATAACTTAGTACTAGTAAGAGAGTAGTATCGGTGTATATACCTTTTGTACGAAATGTGTAAAATAACATTCCTCCACAGAACAAAACACCCAGAAAATATTGTTTTATTTATTAATGTATAATCATTGTCTCAAAACAAACAACACAAAACTACATAATATGATATAAATGGGAAAATACGAAACTACAAGATACTACATATTTGCTCTTCCATTTAACCCCCTCATTTACAGTTACAACATGGCTGTTCGCTTCGTGAAATTATTATTAGAATTCTTGTTGAGATTATTCTATTTTTCAATAATAACAAAACTTCATGATGAAGATAAGCAACAGGTACTGTACTATTCTGTTTCCTCACCAAACATCGCAACTAGGCTAGCCTCGCACAGGCACTTGTGTTATGCAATCCACCGATCACAACACCCTCGATCAGGGGACAAGTGCCTGTGTAGTTTAGCCTATTTGTAATTTGAAACACAAAAATTAAAGACAATAAGATTCATTTATTGATTTATTCACCATCGCCGTAGACATAAAATACACACATACATAAGCAATGATGATATTTACAATGGAATAATGATAATATACATTGACTCATACATCGTTATTACGAAAAAACTTTGTCAGGCTTACCACCCACATCGAATCTCATGCAGTAGTTCCTGCGAAAAAAAATGTCCTAAGATTCTGTAGTACTGTATTATCTGCACCCACCTCCCTGAGATAAATTTTAGAGTGAAAAGAGTATGCATTATACATGGCCGATTACGGTACTTAAGATGAAAAATATTTAACAATACAGACTCATAATCATACTTTCAATAGTCTGCCACACAAATTTAATGTTAGATTTAAATAGGGAAGTAAATAAAACATATACATGTATATGCAACACCATGTTTTTTTTTATAATTTTAAAATATTTGATAAGTAATTTGTAAGTCTGTACTCTGTAGGCCTATACTCATATACATGTAGGCAACAAGTTTAGTTGGAAATTGTACCGGTAATTTTTGCTCAAATTTATCACCTGACTTAGAACAAGTCTGTGATGTTTTATTTGGGGTGTTTTCACTTTAAATAAACTTATAAAGTAGATCTACATCATACATGTACGTGTATTTTATTTTTATAGTCTTTTAATTTATTGTATCAACACTAGCATAATCTATTCTATTCTGACAGAATTTGCAAACTTAAATACCACCATCCTCATAAAGATTCCGTTGAAACTGACCAAACCGTGCCGATGTATTTATTTATTAAATGGGAGGAAGTCTCCTCTTTTTACATACATGTATGTGTGTCTTCAGCCATCGTAGCTCACTGTCAAAAATGTCAAGGAGTGAACACATGTTTGTTTGTGTTGGTATCAAAACCCGATAGTCAGTCGAATGGTATGTCGTAAAAAGGTAGGATGGATTGTACATTCTGAAATTTTACATGTTTGTTTGTGTTGGTAACAAAAACCGATAAATCGAGCGGTATGTCGTAAAAAGTTAAGATGGATTGAACACTCTGAAATTTTACTATAAATTATAACAATTGGTATACATATTCAGAAATTGAACTAAACATTAAGAAAAACCTATTTCTAGTATAATTTTAAATCGTTTGTTTGTTTTGGAAGAATCCAGAAACCAAAATACTGATGTCTTTTGTGGAAATAAATTTAGTGCCCTTTCACAAAAAAATCAACTACTATTAAGAGTAAAATTAAGATTGTTATGGTTTACCGAAAAATCTTATGTGAATAAGATAAAAATTTGCGTAACTTTAAGAAAGCTATCAACACTTAAGAGAAATTTTTGCTTATGATTTTATCAATTAATCGTTAGTGTCTCCATAGAAAAAAAAGATTAAATTTAATATGTTGTTTGATACAATTAGCAGAATAGCTATTCTCAGAGAAAACAATAAAATCTTATGATATCTTTTGTGAAATATTGACCAGGGCCAGAAGTCTTACAAATTTACTCTTGTACTCAACTTTTATCTTATTATTTAATCTATAAAGTTGTTTATGAAAACTTTTGGATTTTAGTGAGATAAACATATTGTGATTTGTAATTTTTTACATATAAATTTTTGCGTCAAACTTATGATTTTACTGTAAAAAACGAATAAAACAGTTGACTGACGGTACTCAAGATTTATGTGATACTGAAATTTTTTAATATTTCTAAGTTTTCTTCAAATGAGCAATGATTTTTATCATTATTTACACATGAAATAGCACATCTAAACATGTCCAGTTACAGAATGAAGTTTGCATGTTTTTACCTTTAAATCGTGAAAAATTAGTTGAGCTTGAGTACTGAGTAAATTTAGTGACTTCAGGCCCAGCTGTTATCTCGCTGCCTTTTTCTGAGGCACTGCATCGTGAACTTAGTGGACACAACAAGATATTTAATTGAAAGGCGTACAGAAAAATATCCGATTCCTCCCCATATCCAGCTCCGCGATTTCTTGTGATTGAAACTACAGAAAGATCATTGGCTACCATATAATTGTAATGAAAAATACAATTATTTAGATCTTAATAGCTATGGATTATCGATTACACGTTGTAATAAGATAAGTATTGCATACCTTTTGTAATCCTTTTATCTATCTAATGATGATTTATCAGAAACAACTTTCCAACAATATTGTTTACATCGTAAATCCTTGCATTTCTTAAAGTCACGCACTCTGACGTCATGTAATTTTCGTCCAAGCTCAAAAAATAGGGGTGTTTCAAAGGAAAAGTTTAAGATCTATCATTATCTGTACCAGAAAAATTAAATTACATCGTCGGATTTAGAGGGAAGGTAGGGCTGTCAAAGCTTAGTTAAAAATATAACAAAAAATCCGAGACACTAGGTAGATTTCTGACGTCGATTTTTATAGGTTACCTTTTGACAACTCCAGCAGTTACTCTGGCAGTTTTGCTATGGATAATGAATTTGATTTATTGGCGGATTATCAGTGCATAGGCCCTATTCAAGCATCTGAGTGTAGAAAATTGTGTTGCGGACTTTAAATTTCATTTTTTTCTGAAAGCGTAAACCCGTCAATTTTGAAATGTGACCCCATATGGCAAAATAGATGTAAAACCTTCAATTTGTCTATAAAAAAAACCACAGAATTTTCGCGACTCCCACACTTCAGCACAATAACAAGACTTGTGCCTCCCCGCTTTAAACAGATTTATCTGTGGTGAATATTTTTAAAAGTGTACACGATAGTTTTTAAAAACCATAATCCATGTCACCATCGTCACCACTTTTAAAAATTTTCTGATTAAATGCTGATGTGATACTTTTTGCTGATAAACAGGTCCTAATTTAGTGTCTAAAGCTTCAAAAACCTCACGGGGCTTGTAAAATTAATATTTCCAGGGAAGGAACCCTATAGGCCTGTTTGCTGTGAAATTAATTTCTTTGTAACAATGACACCGAACTTGCCCCGTAGAGTGTCTGATGTTATGATATTTCCAAATTTATTTTTTCAAAATGCGTGTCCCCATAGTCTCAAATGATTTACAGATCAATTTATCCAAAAATTTTAAACCTAAAACATGTTCACTGATGATTTTGTGCAATTAGTATATGTGTATCTAAATGGATATGTAAAATAAATGTAAAAAAAAAAAAAAATTACGAAATACCTTAGATCTGCAATATAAAAACACAACATCGTTAAATTCTTTGCAACTGGCCTTTCATAAAAATTGATTTGATAATGTTGACAATATTAAATTGATAGATTTAAATGAGTTCACAGATCAAGTTAAAATTAAAAATTTTAAAAGTGAGCATATGACAGTATGAATTTTAAAACGCAAACATGAAGCCCACACAACACACACATGTAAATTACGAAATAGAAAAAATGTTAATACACAAAAACATAGCCTACAGACTTTTCTGATGCAAATAGTAACTAAAACATATGACGCCTTACTGGATATTTGGCGCATGCGAATTGAACGTGAAACGTAAATGCTATGTTACTTTAGATCGTAAGTTCAAACTTTTTATCTTACGATGGTTGGAAAATAAAACCTTGATTTTGTGAAAATGACTGAGTTATACGATACTCGTAAGATTTTATCTTAAGAATGATCTTAAGATTTTTTGTAAAAAAGGCTGCAGATTACAGTGTATCTGGCTTATAGATCTACGGCCAGTACAGGATAAAACAGTAACTGATGTAAAATTATGTGATGAAATATTGTAAATATATAAGAAATGAATTGCACATACCATTTGTAAATTTTAACCTCATGGAGCATTTTTAAAATTTTTTGCAACTGCGAGATTCCGTTTCAGATGCTGATTCCGCGATTCTTGCAGAAAATTGGCCCCAAGTATTGTACTTTGATTTAATGCTATGGATTGATTCCTGTACAGAAGTATTCTATTTTTATCTATCTTGATGTTATCAGTAACAACAACAACAATAACTCGTAAATTTTTCGCAACTAATTTCGGTAATTTTCATCATGTGAATGTTGTAGGAAAGAAGCGAAGCTGTTCCGGAAGCAACATCGGGGGTGAGAGAAATCGTCACGAGAGTGATGTCAGTTCTGGTTCCCTTGACAACTCCAGCAGTTACTCTGGCAGTTTTGCTATGGATAATGACAGTGGCATCAGTGCAGCTCTCATTCAAGAATTACAGGAGGTACTGTGTATTACTGGATTTTTTTTATACACCCGTCAATTTTGAAGGGACATATTATGGTATATCCGTTGTCTGTCCATACGTCGTCCACACTTTGCACGATAACTCAAAAATGCCTCAACAGATTTCTATGAATTTTTAATTGTTAGTTTCTTACCATCAATGCAAGCTTCCTTTCGATTTGATTAAATTCTGATTTTCTGTTGCTGTGTTATGGTCCTTGGAAATACGTAAATATTTGAAAACAGTTTTTAGTTTTTCCCTTGGGTGCTTCAACATTACTGATGTTGATATTTGATATTTGGTTATATTTAGATGATTTACAGATCAAGTTCAAATTTTTCAGTCGGATGAGTGCATAGTTATGGCCTCTTGACTTAAATTTTAAAAAAGATCCCCTGCACCTTTTCAATGCCTGACATATTGATTCATAGTATAATATTGTATCTACATGAGTTACAGATCAACAAATTTGGTTCCGATCGGAACATTTTTTAGTGGCCTCAGACTTTGTAAAAACAAAAAATCCCTTTCTTTTTCTTTGCGTCCTGATATTTGGTATATCATTGTACTAAATGACTTTATGTTCAAATTTGGTTCTGGTTGGTACTTGAATGCAAGTTATTTGGATATGCATCTAGAGACACAAAAATTGCAACACGTGTACACCCTGTGCCATAGATTTTGATAAATTTACTTTGGACATTTGTTTATGTCAATAGTATATGTTCCCTTTTTGTATAAACAAGCCAAAATTTATAATTTTCTGTTAAATAAACTTTTGAAAGAAATTTTTTGCAGATTTGATTTTATATTGAAAACTGATCATGTAACATGGTATTAAAAGTCTCATATTTCATTTCAAATGTATTTGTATCATGCACTCTGAAAGCGCAGCTCTTTTTAGCCTGGTTATTTTTGCCCTTTTGAGGCAGAAACCATATTTGCCTTGATTTTATAGTCACCTTATTTCAGAGTTTTCCCTAGGGTGTTATTTGGACTGATCTGATCAAAATTTATTGATTTGTAAGACCCCAAGTCAATGAAATTCAAGAAAATACATGAAAACAAAGGGAAACATTTTTAGTCTCAGGTTGAAACAAAAAAGTTTTTGTGCGTCCTTAGGGATTCACTAATATTTATGTTTTGCGCCCTGAAAAGATTTTTTTTTGCGCCCTGAAAAGATTTTATACATACATACACAAACACATACATACATACATACATACATACATACATACATACATACATTTTCAGGGGTAGTTGGGTTAATTATAGGCAACAGGCTTTGGAAAAAAATGCATTCTAGTGGATTCCATTGAATTATCACAAGGACTTGTGTTGACTTTCTCAGTTAGAGCTTTCATCTCACAATCATGGGGTTCCAGGTTCAATTCACAATATGAGGTCATAACAAAGGGTAGTGTTTGTTCCTAAATTCTTTGCCAAGTGCTGAGTGGAAAAAGTGAAAGACACTGGACTTTCAGATGAGGATTGAAACTGAGGTCATGGCAGTAGGAGAGTGTTAACCCTGTAACCCATATGTATCAAAAGAATGAGAAAAATCGCGGTTTTCAAATTCATTTTTTTCTTACCCTGTTTGTTTGTTTATTGTTGTTTAACGTCCCACTCAAGAATCTTTCACTCATATGGAAATTGCTGGTGAAGGGCTTCAAATTTTGGCCTATGTGCGGCACTAACGGCCCTTGAGCAGTGAGGGTTCTGTAACCTGCGGACACCTACTATGACATGGGACCTCCAGTTTTTACTGTTTCATCCAAAAGACAGGAAACCAACCTGCCACCGGCTGGACTCGAACTCACGACCTCACGATCAAGAGTCGAGCACGCTACTGACTGAGCCAGGTCAGCTCTTTTTTTCACCCTGTAAATGGTATACTATTTTCTATTGACTTGGACTTATCTATTATAGTCTCTAGTATAATGGATTTAAAGAAGAGTCCATCGTTTTTCAGGGGTTAATGAGTTAACTAACATTAACCCTTTGACCCTTTAAAATCAAGATGGTGTGCTCTTTTCTGTTGTTAAGACCAGTCTGTTATGGCCTGTAGGGTTGAGGGTTAAACAAAAACTGAAATATCACTAAACAATCATCAACACTATAGTTTTAGATTTGATAGTTGATACTAATGATCAATAAAATGCTAAAAATTCTTGATCATACTACATGTATTACATATGAAGTTGGAGACAGCAATTTTGCTTATAATTTGATAAAAAGTTAAATGCATTTGTTGTTGATAAAAGTTTTGTGACATTTGAAATTTTAGATAATTTTTCTTTTTCTTTCGATTCAATTTTATGCCCCTTTTAAGATACATGTATCTATTTTGTAGGTTTGAAAACTTGTCTTAAAAATGTGTTTAATTTGTGACATTTTTTTTTTATCATTTTACAGCTTTTAAATTACAGACCAAAAGGGATCTGGGCCTCCCGACTGTTGCCAGAGTACAAGGTAAACTTATTTCTTCCATTAAAACAATTATTTTTTCAATGATCAAAACATTAAATGTGCCGAAATTAAATCATGAAAGTGATGGTTTATGAAAATATATAGATGTACATGTTAACCAGGTGGAGATGTACAGGGACATGTAAAATCCTGACCGTGTACTCATGAATAAATGTTGTTAATATTTTATCAACAATTCATTGTTTTTTCTGGCAGGAACGATATAAGAAAGCTTTGAATATAATGGACCATGGTTATACCAGTGTCATACAGTTGTGCTCAGCACTGCCCGATGTTATCAGAATCACCAGACCCAATGCTAAAGGAGATTGGTTGTTGTTTGACATTAGACTTCCGGCAGAAACTGAAGAGTTGAGTAAGTAATTATCAGTCCCCCACCAGTTCCTGGGGGATTTTAATTTTGTGTTGTGTCCAACTGTCCATCCTTTTGCTTTGTTCAGGCCATATCTTCTTCATTTCTTCAACTAGGCTCCACATATATGGTGCTGGTACACATCTTCAGGAGACAGTGTTGGATACAAAAATCATGCACTCCTACCTCTCTTATTTTTAGAGTTATTCCCCTCTGTTTAATTTATTTGTCTGGATCATATCTGAGTTATTTCATCACTTAGGCTCCACATATTTAGTGTTTGTATACATCTTAAGTATACAAAGTGTCACATACAATAATTGCACTCCTACCACCCTTAGTTTTAGAGTTATTCCCCTTTGTTGAATTTATTTGTATGGGCCATATATCACTTTCATTTCCTCACCTAATCTCACCGTATTTGTTTCAGGGGCCCGTTTTATGAAAGGTCGTAAGTCATAAATCCTATGTCTTAGTCCTAATTGTCATGGGAATGACCAATCAGCGATGTGTTGCCATGGTAGTTAGGACTAAAAGTTAGGATTTAGGACTTACGACCTTATGTAAAATGGGCCCCTGATGCCTTAGGTAAGTGTGTGTTTTTGTCAATTTATATATCTTGGTGATGTGCCTTAGATAGGGGACTATAATTTCTTTGAATTAGCTTTTTTGCAATCGCTTCAAGCAATACATTTGTTCAGGTTTTCTTACTGCATGCAGTGTTGCAGTGGCCAGAATGTTAACTTACCAACCCCTGAAAAACAATGGACACTTCTGTCAATCAATGACTTAGACCAGTCCAAATGTGTCTTGAGGGGCGATTTAGATTATTGTGCAAGCAAGAGACCTATGCTTTCACTTCCTTTTTTATGCTATATCTAAAAATTGAAAAAAAATGAAATCTTAATTTTAAAAAAAAGGTAATAAGTTTTCACTTTCTAAGCTCTCTTATATAAGTTTCAAAATTTACCGCCAGGTTTACGTTTACCCCCAAAATTATTTCGATTTTTTCTGCTTTTACTACTTGTACAAATAAGAGCTCTACACAAACATAAAAAAAATCTTATATTCCTATATATATTTTACAAAAAGAAGGCCAGGTCTGGTGTGGTATTCATATACAAATGGTAAGACTGAGTTTATCAATTGTAAGTGAAAAAGTGCCAAACTTCAAACTTCTCAAAGAAATTTTCACAAAATATATAGGAATTTAAGAATTTTTTTATGCCCGTGTATATCTCTTTTTTGTAATTGTATATTAATATAAGAAGTGTAAAAAGAAACAAAAATGTTTGAAAAAAACAGCTAATGCTCGGTTAAAAGAGTTTGTTTGTGTATAAGAAAGATACGTGTTTTGATGATTACATATGCAGTATGCCAGGATGGCATTTAAACAAGAGGCAAATCTTCAATACTATAATTGATACTTGTACCCTTTACCCTACCCCACCACATTAACCTTGAATTTCAGGTGTCAGCAGGGCTCTTTCTCGTCTTACAAATATCTAACTGGTATTGACACCTTTTTCTGCGAATATTGTTTAAAGATATGATGTCAATTTCAGCGACAGATCAGTCATCTCGACAGCGACATACAAGTCAAGAACATAAAAGTGCCGACCCAAAACTAAAAGAACAAATTAGACAAGTTCTACAGTGTCACCCCGAAGGCCTCCCACTAACCAGTTTACCGGATGTATTTGAGGTAGGAAATAAAGTCAAAACCATTGTGTGTGAAGAACCATATCCCAGAAAACTTAAGTCATGGATATTTTTAAGGAGTGAACAAATATTTAGGGACAATTTGTTTGTGCACAAGATACAAATGCCATCAGAGTGTCTTCTTGTTAATTTATTGCAAGGATATATATATATATATATATATATATATATATATATATATGTATATATATATATATATATATATATATATATATATATATATATATATATATAATATATATATATATATAAAATATACGCATGTGGTAGTTGTTATCAACAAAAATGTGCTTGTTCTCTTTTGCTGAAAACAAATTTTCAGGCAGGTGTATCTTATACTGAATGATTAGGATATTTGGGGTGTCTGGGTAGCGCAGTGGTTAGTGCACTCACTTTTCACCAATGTAACCCATGTTGGATCCTTAGATTGGACAGGGGAGTATGTGAGATGGTATGGTGGCGGTCAAGTCGGACACGTGGGTTTTTCTTCGGGTACTCCTGTTTCCTTCCACAGCAAAGACCCCACATGCCAAATCAGAGTCAATGAGAGATATTTATATAAGTTGACATAATTTGTTTGCTGATCATTGTGAAAAATAATTTAAAGGGGCATTAACTGTGTTTTATACAAAAAGTTACTTTTTCCACTTTAACTGCTTGTACGTAGCATACAAGTAGCTATAAGAGCTCTAAACAGACATAAAATATCTTATATTCCTATATATTTTTTGAAAAAAAAAGGTCTGGTCCAGTGTGGTATTCATATACAAATAGTAAGGTTGAGTAAATCTATTACAAGTGAAAAAGTACCAAACTGGGTTTCTCGAGCAATTTTCACAAAATATACAGGAATTTAAGAAATTTTATGCCTGTGTATATCTGGCTTTTTTTTTTTATTGTCTATCAATCTAAGTTGTAAAACAAGGAAAGAATTTTTTTTGAAAAAAAACAGCTAATGCCCCTTTAAACTTTTTTTAATACTCAATCATTAATTAGATTGAGTTAATTAGTTGGTTTTTGTTTTAAGCCACTTTCAATGACAGTTATATTGTGGCAGGAATTGGATGGAAATAATTATTTTAAGGGTAGGTTAAATTTTTAATAATTAAGTTTTTTTTAAGTACAGTTCACCCCCAATATACTGCCACCTTTTGTTTTCCTTAATTTTGGCAGTATAATGGGTTGGCAATATATCTAAGTCTACTATTTTCAAGGTGGGGGTGGATTTCATGTTTTTAATCCCTGCTGTATATCCCATCCTACTAATCCTGGGAGGTGAAATAGTGCGTCCTTCTGGAAATTTTAGAATTTTGTGAAGGTAGTAATGACAATCATAGGAAATTATTAATTTACATAAATGTGACTGTGTATGTCAATCATTATTATTAAACTTATTTGGAATGGATCAAAATAACATCATTTTAAAATAAATAAATTTGATGCATTGTAACTTTTCAGTTTTACATCTAGATTTCTAGACATGTAATTGCACTACAATTTTATATATTGTTTAGATAAATTTTTCATATTATTTCAACTTTAGTTTACAGTAAAAAAATTTCAAATTTAATTAATTTTAATTTTTAATCTTTAATATATATGTACATATTATAATGATAATTAGAAACATTCTTTATTCAGAATATTTCATAAAAAATATGCTTTCATTTGGAAATGAGGGTCATCACCCCTGTTTGCACTTTCAGCAGGTTTGCAAGTATTGCAGATCTGATCATACATCTGTGAAGTACAATTTGTCATTTTATTTCAGGAACTGACTGGGACACCATTACGGTGGGCGGAGCTGGGCTTTAAAGGTGTTGAAACGTTCGCACTGTCGTTAGCTGACAGTATTCTTCAATTTCAATACAAAGGAAATGGTAAATGTCATGTTAACTTACAGTTAAATTTCTTCATACCGCCATATTCTTGCCTCTATGAATTTAGCTGTTAGATTTGGCAGTACAAAAAATTTCCATGTTGAACTTTTAATGTCCGAGTGGCCGCTGGCTTGCTGAACCTATTCTAGATGGCTTTGGTGTTGAGAGGAAAATTAATTGCTAAATTAGTAAAGTAATTTCATGTATGTCTATTTCAAAAAGCAAAATAAGGAATATAATTATACCTTTCATTTCAAATACGATCTTTATATCATGTAAAGATATAAAACTTGCATTCAAGGAAAGTATGTTCTCGCTACGTGGTACAAAAGTAGACTAGTTCTACATGTCATTAAGAACAATATCGATGGCCATCTTAGCCTTGGGCTACATTTACTTCCATACTATGGGCCACAGAATCAGAGTCAATGTTTTTCGTTTTTGGTAACGACTGCAACAATTTCATCATCTGAAATCACTTACACTATTGGGTTCAACCTGCACTCCGATGAAAATGGCAATACAATTTTGATATTACTCGCGTGGAGGTCGTAGTGACCAAATTGTTAGAGCGTTACAGTTCAAACCATGATGTCTGTCACAGTGAATCAGCTTGGGACCTAATCCTCTGGAACCTAAGCTGGGTTGGTGAGAAAGTTTGTCATTGTAATTGTTGAAGGCTAGTGTTCTCATTTTATTTCCCACTCCCACCCTCCATTCTCTCTTCTCTATTTCTAATATTATCTTGCTGTCCTTCATTCTGCTTAAAACTAAAATAGAATACTCCAAAAGCGAGAACTCCCCCAATTATAGCAATAACACATCAATACAGAAGTATAAATGTGTGCACCAAATCTATACAGAGTCACTAACACATTTATATACAAAGACACTGTGTTGTTGTTTCATGCAAGATTTGATGAAATTTATATGATTTCTCCAGGTTTGATTTTGTTGTTTGCCATTGATGATGGGGAGCCCCGTAAAACTGATTTGTTGAAGGATCTGCCACTTCCAGAGCCAGAACCAGAGCAAGAGGTAGGTACTGGTGTTCTAGTTTCTTCATTTGAACTTTCTTAGAATCCTACTTTTTGGTGCAATAGGCAAGTTCTGAAGGTCTTAAACATGCTGAAAAATTACATCTCTAGAAATGGAGACTGAGTAAAGGCTGGAATTGGGCTCGGATATTTCTGATTAATCAATTTAACTGATAGGAATAATTATTTGATATCCAGGCAACATGGGTTTTCGATGATCTAAGGACCCTTCCGAATGATCCGATGTTAAAGGAGACGTAATGAAATCGTCAAATTTAACATATTATTGAAAACATAAGTCGTCGCGATCGTTAGTTTTGTCATGATGGATCATATCTAAACATAAGTCGTCGCGATAGTTAGTTTTGTCATGATGGATCATATCTAAACATAAGTCGTCGTGATAGTTAGTTTTGTCATGATGGATCATATCTAAACATAAGTCGTCGTGATAGTTAGTTTTGTCATGATGGATCATATCTAAACATAAGTCGTCGTGATAGTTAGTTTTGTCATGATGGATCATATCTAAACATAAGTCGTCGTGATAGTTAGTTTTGTCATGATGGATCATATCTAAACATAAGTCGTCACGATGGTTAGTTTTGTCATGATGGATCATATCTAAACTCATTTCATGTCAATCATCAAACTGGAAGATGGATTTACTGTTTTAGTTTGTGCACAATCCCACACTCGTTTATTCTTGAGTTATAAAATAATTTTAATTCAAAATAAATTAAAAGTGTATTTTTCTATAAAAAATGACACTTACTAAAACAAAGTTTTTCAGGATTTACTAAAATATTGATAAAACTTTGTATAATTTTTGAATTGATAGATTTACATATTCCTATCATCTATCTGATTTACATATTCCTGTCATCTATCTGATTTACATATTCTTATCATCTATCTGATTTACATATTCCTGTCATCTATCTGATTTACATATTCCTGTCATCTATCTGATTGACATATTCCTGTCATCTAACTGATTTACATATTCCTTTCATCTGTCTGATTTACATATTCCTGTCATCTATCTGATTTACATATTCCTGTCATCTAACTGATTTACATATTCCTTTCATCTATCTGATTTACATATTCCTGTCATCTATCTGATTTACATATTCCTGTCATCTAACTGATTTACATATTCCTTTCATATGTCTGATTTACATATTCCCATCATCTATCTGTTTTACATATTCCCATCATCTATCTGATTTACTTACTCCTGTCATCTACCTGATTTACATATTTGTAATTACTGGTTTTCAGGAAGATGCCTTGTCAATTAAGATTCCGCCAGATGCTATAGGTCCCGGGACACACTACACCATGATCACATTACCACCATGCAATCAATACATTGAGATCTACATCTCGAATGTTGTCAGCCCCGGATTGTTTTGGTTTCAGCTTAGAGGAAAGAACACTTCAGTGGTTTTGGAGAAAGTGATGAATCTCCTTGAGTAAGTCATTATTTTTGTTTCTTTGGTTTTAATGCTCCCAAAATTCACCATTTTTACCCTTAAATAAGAGAGTAAAGTTAAAACGAAAGCAAACCCTTTATGCTAAATATTTAAAGGGGCATTACCATGAAAAATTACTTTGATTTTGTTCTACTTCTACTACTAGTACCGGTACTTGATGTACAATAACAAATAAGAGATATACATAGGCATGAAAAAAATCTTATATTCCTATACATTTTGTGAAAATAAGGTCAGGTCCAGTGTGGTATTCATATACAAATAGTAAGGTTGAATTAATCAGTTGCAATTTTCACCAAATATATTGGGATATAGGAATTTTTATGCCTGTGTATATCTCTTTTTTGTTGTTATTATTGTATATTGGTCTAAGTAGTAATAAAGGAAATAAAAATTTGAAAAAAAGCTAATGTCCTTTTAAAGCACTAACATACAGAAGATTATGGTGATTTAGAGGGGATTTAAGACCCGGTGAATATACATTCTGTCATAAAAGGGCAAGAATTTGCCTAGAAAATTTTTATCAAAAATTAAAATTTTGTGCAATTTACACTCCAAAATTAAGAATAAAATTAAAAGGTAAAAAATGTAATTGGTCCACATCTAAAACGACCTATCTGGGCACATTAAACAAATAGATTTTTTATGAAGGTCTTATATCAATAGGATCTGTTGTCTGATTCCAAGACATGGCATGGCAAAGGAACCTTTTGATTATCATATGGATGATTCTACTCACTTTTGGGTTATGACAAGCTGCACAGGAAAAATGTCTCATTTCACACTGGAAACTCTCTTATATTTGGTGACAAGTAGGAACGATTACTCTAGTCAGTGTTATTTTAATGTTGTGCTTTATTACCTTAAATTTAAACTTGTCCAGATCAAGAAAAGGGTTCACAAGACTCCACCCCGCTAGGTTATATGGATTCTGTTATATAATGGGTTCAGTTAAATGTTCAACATTCTGCAATATTTGCAGAGTTATGGGACTTTAAAGTCTTCATGAACGACTTAGATCTCTAGTGTGGCAAATTTCTGGGAAATATTTTCATGTCGTTTGTAGATATGCCTATAAAAGCTCAGATGGTAACCGCTACGTTGTCCCGGATGAGTTAGTTTGCATTGGTATGGTTGTGGCAGCCATCTTTCCAGAGGATGATAATTGGCACAGATGTGTTGTCACCGGACTAAAACCAGGGAATTATATAGAGGTAACCACAAAGTACATGTGTTCATGGTTTATGTCATGATGTAACCATGGCAATAATTACAAGGTCATTATAACTTGTTTTAGTTGGGAAAAATGGGGACATAGTCATCAAAATGTGTGTGTATACAGTCTTTCATGAGAAAAAACTTCATTATCACATAGGGGCCTTATTGGTCGAGAGGTTGAAGCTGTTTAGCTCAAAATCATTACATCTCGTGACTCTAATTGGGGGAAGTTTGAGCCACCACAATCGAAGCTAATCACTGGAGAGTAAACCTTTTTAGTGACCTATTGCTATGGCTTGATGTCCATCATCCATCTGTCCTTTTGCATTTAAACAATATCTCTTAAGAAACCGTGGACAGATTCAACCAAATTTGGCAGGAATATTGCTCCTAGGAAGGGGCACAAGTCTGAGAACAAAAAGGGCTCGGAGGATGTATCGTTTTTGCCCCATTTGAAGATCCTATGTGTACTAGCCCTTTTTGTTCATAAACTTGTTAAGAAATTAAAAATAAACTATACAAATACGGTAAACATAGAACTGAATTCTTAGAAGTTTTATGGAGATGTTTTTGCTGGGATATAGATCAGTGTAATGTACATGTATTTTACAGGTGTATTTTGTGGACTATGGAAACACGTGCCCTGTACATCGAAAGAACATCAGACTTCTCAAGTAAGTGTCTGTCCATATCTTGTGTTCTTTAATTCATCAACCTCCATGGTCACATTTAGACTCACCCAGATCAATAAATAGTATGGCATACCAGAGTTTTTGAAATTCACCGGTCTTACCAGGAAAACCAGTAAATTTTACAAAAGTCCAGTGAAATCTATCTAATAACTGGTCCAAATGACCAGTAATTTTCCATTTCATTTCAATTATATATATATATATATATACCAGTAAAATATATTATTATATTTGACCAATAAAAATGACCAGTGAAATTCCTTTATTCACTGGTCCGGTTGACCAGTAATTTTTTTTTTTATTTCAAAATGTCTGGCATTCTGTCATAATTTAGGGGTGAACAAGTTCATATTGCATGTAAAATTATAAAATTTTTATTCTAAATCATACATCCCTGAAGTCTGACAGTGGACTTAACCATTCTTTAAAATGGTCCGGTCCAAATGTGACTTCAGGGATTGATGAGTTAATATACTCTCAGATGTCATTTTCATAAGATTAAATTCTCGATAAATGCTCGACTGAGAATTTTCCTCCAGTTGGAGCAATTTCTCTTTCTTTAAAAATTTTGCTATATTGTTAAATCTTAAATGTTGAATTTTCCCCATTAACCCCTAAAATTGAGTCATTATCCTCCTTTTTCTCCATTATGGAATCACATTTATGTAACTGGAAGAGGGAGTCATCTTAAGCTTTTACTGTTACAGTAATACCAGCTTTAGCGACCACCTGTGTATAAAGACCACCTGGTCATAAAGACTGTTTTCTGCCCTCCCCAATAGTACCATTTGTGTACAAATCAACCTCTATATAAAGACCACCTCTCTATAAAGACCAGTTTTCTTGTGTTCCTTCGGTCGTTATACAAAAGTTTCACTGTATATTTCTGTAATAGATGCAGAGCCAGTTAAAGACCTCATAGTATTTTTCACTTGTTCATCTGTGTGTCCCCATAATGGACCCCTCAATTCTCTCAAATTTAAGCCCCCAAAAGGTCACATTTCCAATGTCAAATGGTTACATTTTGTCCACAGAAAACTCTTTAATTTTTCCCAATGCTATAAAACAGTGTTAAGATGCAGAAAAACTTTAAAACTGAACTGAAGCTGTTTATTTTCACAATACAATAGTAGAATACTGCTACTTGTCCAAAGTTGACTGGGAAAAATTTCATCTGTAATGTCAGAAGCTATTAGTCACATGTGCAATGCAGACATTTCATCCAATTTCCCCCTCAAAGCATGAAAGTAGACTTTTGCTTGTGATTCTAAAGCTTGGTAACAAAACAAAACTTCAGTACAAAATTTGCTATATGCAAACAATTTATTTCAGCCCAGGATTTGATTCTTTCATGATACACACAGATTGTCAACACTTTAGTAAAGAAAATTTTTATTTTATATTTTTGCTACAGATCCAAATTCTTAAGATTGCCTGGTCAAGCCATTCAAGGACGGTTGTCAAACATTGGCCCAGTAAGAGAGGTAAGAAATTACAACAAATATATGGTGCTGTAAATGTGGATATTTCCGCGTGTTGTTAATTACGCAATTTTCTTATGTAAACCATACATCTGGATCTTTTTCACCCGATGTCACAACTTACGGCAAGCAGTCCAGTATTAGAGAATAATTCTTAGCACAACTGGGGGAATGGAACACAGGGTTAATTTTACGTCCCATGTGTAAATTTTTCATCACAAGGGCTTAGCATTGTTTGGGTCAGAATTGAATGACAGATATTGCAATTTTCCTAACTTTAACATGATATGTTTTGCCAATACAGAAACTTGTGCTGCTTGGTTGACCCAGTATATACGCGCATACAGCTCATATCAACATAGTCATATGCAGGTTTGGGCCTCAGTCTTGTTTACATAAACACACTGGAAGTATATCTACAGCATGAGGATGAAATGTAAACTTCCTGTTGTCATTTTGTGAATAATTCTGTTTCGTTTGATGATGCATTAAAAAAAATAGAAGACATGAAATAGAATAAAGGAGTTTGTCAAAATGGAGTGTCAATAGAGTTTGTCAAAATGGAGTGTCAATAGAGTTTGTCAAAATGGAGTGTCAATAGAGTTTGTCAAAATGGAGTGTCAGTACAGCAGTGTAATAGCATAGCTGGGTATTGTGAACAGGGTAGGTCAAAATGATACAGTAATATAACAGCAGAGTTGGGTATTGTGAACAGATTAGGTCAAAATGATACAGCAATACAGTAATATAACAGCATAGTTGGGTGTCATGAAGAGGGTGGGTCAGATGATACAGTATTATAACAGCATGGTTGGGTATCATGAACACGGTAGGTCAAAATGATAAAGCAATATTGGAATATAACAGTATAGTTAGGTGTCATGAACAGGGTAGGTCAAAATGATACAGCAGTATAACAGCATAGTTGGGCATCATGAACAGGGTAGTTCAAAATGATAGTGATTTAACAGCATATTCTGGCATTGTGAACAGGGTAGGCAAAGTGATACAGTGATATAATAGCACAATTTGGTATCATGAACAGGGTAGGTCAAAACAATACAGTAACATAACAGCAAAGTTGGGTATCGTGAACAGGATAGGTCAAAATGATATGGAGATAAAGCGATATAACAGTATGGTGTGGTATCTTTAACCATACAGCTTTGAAATACTGTACAAAGTTTTGTTTTTGTAAAGTTGACTACCAAGTGTGACGTTATGTAAAGTTGACTACCAAGTGTCATGTTTATGTAAAGTTGACTCTACCAAGTGTGACGTTTATGTAAAGTTGACTACCAAGTGTGACTACCAAGTGTTTATGTAAAGTTGACTACCAAGTGTCATGTTTATGTAAAGTTGACTACCAAGTGTCATGTTTATGTAAAGTTGACTCTACCAAGTGTGACATTTATGTAAAGTTGACTACCAAGTGTCATGTTTATGTAAAGTTGACTACCAAGTGTCATGTTTATGGAAAGTTGACTCTACCAAGTGTGACATTTATGTAAAGTTGACTACCAAGTGTCTTGTTTATGGAAAGTTGACTACCAAGTGTCATGTTTATGTAAAGTTGACTACCAAGTGTGACGTTATGTAAAGTTGACTCTATCGAGTGTCATGTTTATGTAAAATGGCTTTTGCCAAGTGGGTCTTCTTTATATAAAGAATCAGAAATATACTTTTACACTTACAGTCATGGACAATGGAGTCACGGACGAAACTCCTGAAACTTGTCACAAACCGTCCACTCATCGCCTTGGCAACATCAGAAAAGGTAAATATAAAATGTTTGAATTTTTCAAAACTTCATATCTCAGCCAGATCATTATATTGTCCTTTTTAGGTCACCTGAGCCACAGGCTCAGGGTGACCTATTGCGATCGTCTTTTGTATATTGTCATTGTTAACATTTACACATTTTCGACTTCTTCTCAAGAACCAGTGGACCAATTTTAACCAAACTTGGCATTGTCATCCCCATGTGAAGCTGCATAAAGTTTGCAAATGAAAAGGGGCTAGCACCTATAGGGGCCCCAAAAGGGGCCAAAAAGGACCAAAACTTGGTACATCTTTAAAAATTTTCTTCTCATGAACCAATGAGCAGATTACTTTCAAATTTTTTATGCATGATTGTTTAGTCAATATCTACAAAGTTTGTGAACGAAACGAGCCACTAGGGGGCGCTTCAGTAATGCAGGGTACAATTGTAAAACAAATTGTTTAATAACTCCAAACTTTTTGTATACAAAGATATATGAGAAAGTTGTTAGGAATTATCTAAGGATCATTTTGACAAAATTTCAAGGTCATGTGGTCAAAGGTCAAGGTCACATACCTAACTAAATGGAAAATATGTTTTTTTTTGTGTAAAATTTTCATTTTTGACTACTTCTCCAGAACCTTTGGGTCAATTTGAACAAAACTTGACAGAACATGTAACTTGACTAAGAAAACATAGAACAAATGTATAACATGTATCATGTAAAGCTAGATGCATAAAGTTTGTGCGAAAAACCAAAAGGGGCTAAGGGACCCCTTTTAATTGGATTTTTTATGTTTTTGGATGTTTTTTGACATTGAACTAAATAGATAGAGAGAAAGTCAGCATTTTTTTTTTTTATTGTTTGTAGGACTCCGTATACTTAAATATGTAGGACTCTTCAATAATAATTAATACTCTAGAAACTGCTGTGTTTGTAGATGAAAACTTTAATACTCTGTTACCTTAAAATGAGCTGACTTGCGAAAATTTTACCAAAAGTTTATTTTGTGTTTTGTAGGAATCTTGTCAGGTCACCCTGTGTTTGTAGGTCTTTATAACTTGATGGGTAGGAGTTATTTTAATATGTGTTTGTAGGACCTTTTAATTGTATTTGAGGACTTTTTCTTTAATACTCTGTTTTTGTAGGACATTGGTTATACTTTTGTTTGTAAACTTGGTTATACTGTGTTTGTAGGACTCGGTTATACGTTAATACTCTGTGTTTGTAGGACTCCGTGTTTTTATACTTTAATACTCTGTGTTTGTAGGATTATACTTTAATACTCTGTGTTTGTAGGACTCGGTTATACTTTAATACTTTGTGTTTGTAGGACTCGGTTATACGTTAATACTCTGTGTTTGTAGGACTCCGTTATACTTAAATATGTGTTTGTAGGACTCGGTTATACGTTAATACTCTGGTTATTATACTTTAATTAGGACTACTCTCTGTGTTTGTAGGACTTCTGTGTTTTGTAGGACTTGGTTATACTTTAATACTCTGTGTTTGTAGGACTTGGACTTTAATACTCTGTGTTATACTTTTAAATATCTGTGTTTAGTTGGACTTTAATACTCTGTTATATTAGTTAATAATACTCTGTGTTTGTAGGACTCGGTTATACTTTAATACTGTGTGTTTGTAGGACTTGGTTATACTTTAATACTCTGTTTATAGGACTCGATTATACTTTAATATGTGTATGTAGGACTTGGTTATGCTTTAATATGTGTTTTTAGGACTCAGTTATACTCAGGACTTATAATACTTTAATAGTTATACTCTCTGTGTTTGTAGGACTAGGATAGTTTAATACGTGTTATTGGTTATGTGTTTTGTAGGGTTACTTGTGTGTTATACTTTTTATACTCTTAATGTGTTTGTAGGACTTGATTATACTTTAATACTCTGTAATTGGTTATACTTTGTGTTTGTAGGATACTCAGTTATACTTTTATATAATACTCTTGGTTTATACTTTAATACTCTGTGTTTGTAGGACTTGGTTATACTTTAATACTCTGTTTTGTATTTGTAGGTGTTTGTAGACTTGGTTATACTTTAATACTCTGTGTTTGTAGGACTTGGTTATACTTTAATACTCTGTGTTTGTAGGACTTGGTTATACTTTAATACTCTGTGTTTGTAGGACTCGGTTATACTTTAATACTCTGTTTATAGGACTCGATTATACTTTAATATGTGTATGTAGGACTTGGTTATGCTTTAATACTCTGTGTTTGTAGGACTTGGTTATACTTTAATACTCTGTGTTTGTAGGACTTGATTTGATACTCTGTGTTTGTAGTGGTTACTTGAATACTCTGTGTTTGTAGGACTAGGATTATACTTTAATATGTGTTTGTAGGACTCTGTTATACATTAATATGTATTTGTAGGACTTGGTTATACTTTAATACTCTGTGTTATACTTTAATATTCTGTGTTTGTAGGTCTGTTATAGTTGAATACTCTGTGTTTGTAGGACTAGGATTATACTTTAATATGTGTTTGTAGGACTCGGTTATACATTAATATGTGTTTGTAGGACTCTGTTTATGCTCTGTGTTTGTAATATACTCTCTGTGTAGGAACTTTATACTTTAATACTCTGTAGGACTTGGTTATACTTTAATACTCGGTTATACTTTAATACTTGGTTATACTAAATGTTTAGGACTTGGACTCGATTATACTTTAATTCTTTGTATTTGTAGGACTTGGTTATACTTTAATACTCTGTGTTTGTAGGACTTGGTTATACTTTAATACTCTGTGTTTGTAGGACTAGGATTAGTTATATCTTAACTTGGTTATACTCTTTACTCTGTGTGTAGGACTTGGATTTTAATACTCTGTGTTTGTAGGACTTAACTTTACTCTGTGTTTGTAGGACTTGTAGAATACTCTGTTTTGGTTATACTTTTCTGTGTTTGTATATGACTTTGTTTTTGTAGGGTTATCTTTGTTATGTCACTTTGTCACTTTGTTTGACTGACACAAACGGTAAGGAGGATTTACACATCAATGATTTGCTGATTAATGAGGGATATGCCAGATTTGTTCCGGATGACTACACCACCCAGCATGGAGGCCCGCTTGATCATGAAGCTGTAAGTTTGTATTATTTATGTACGTTTGTGTACACTGGCATGTGTACTACACATTAACTACACACTGTAGTTCAGTTAGTTAATGTCCAACTTGCTAGATCAGATTCCCAGATATTTGGCCCCACTTGTCAAAATAAAACTACAGAATATTCCTTGTCCTGCTTAGCCAATCAGATTACAGGATTTGCTGAATATGAGTAAAAGTCTGGAACTTGAATAGTACTCAAGTTTTATGCAAATGGTTCCTGATTCCTGCAACTGGGTCATACTTGTAGCTTAGTGAGTAGATTCCCTTCAGTCGTCGAGCTTTTAGCATAAGGAGTCATTTTGAAAGAATTTAAAATGGAAATTTAAAAAAAAAAAAACACTTCTGAAACTTCTGGTCAGGGCACATCAAACAAATTTTTTTAACGATGGTCTATACTTGCTGTTGTCTTTGTATAAGTGAAATATTGACAACAGGATATAGAACAACAATGATAAACAACTACAGCAACTAACATTTGTCAATTATGGCCAGTACAAATGTTAGTGTATACATACTTCTGTATTATACCCACAGCTGTTGAAATTTTTGTTTTCTTGCTTTAAATCATATCTATTTCAGTCTTGTTATTTCAAAGTATAAGTTTGCGTGAACACTTCACAGATATCTTAGTCTTATATCAAAATAAGAAAATTTCCTGACATATGTTCTGCCAGACTCAAATTAGTCATACTATATATACATTTACCATATTCGACCTATTAGGCGCCCATGTTCTTATAAGCGGCACTCCCCCTTTTTTTTACAATCTTTGACAAGGCAATGTAGAACTGAAAAACCGTAAGTAACAGTTTATCTGTAGCCCCCCTAGCAACAGAATTATGTTGATAGGTGTCCTCGATAATAACTACAACAACTTTACCACATAAGAATTAACTGTTTTACGTCAATTTGATTAGTAATTGGTCCCCTTTTTCCTGATTTTTGTAGTGCCCTGGGCCCTTAATGGGTCGAATACGGTATTTGTCCTGGTTGTAAGAGACCTGACAGTTTGTTTACCCATGACATGTCATATTTCCCCAAGGGTGAAGCCTGAGGGTTCGCTTCAGATGACTTGCTGCAGGTAAACAAATCGTCTCCCTACAACCAGGGCAAAAAATCTTTTATTAAACGATGTATAGAATCAACAAAGACTAAGTGTCTTTAATATCCGGAATTTTGCTGATTTCATCAGCCTCAGGATGGTGAAAATGTCATCTGCTGTGATCTGACATTTTTGTGTATGTTTGTGTTCGGAACACTTCGGAGAGTTTCGTATCACGAGCAACTACTCTGAAATACAGAGGGAGACTCGAACTTTTGTTTCCCTGGCAAGTGACGGCTCTCAACCAATTCCTGACTGTGTGTATAATAATAAGTGAACATTTTCCGGGGATCCCTGGCGGTCCAACATGTTTTGGCAACTCTGAGGATGCAGACAGTCAAAAACAAAAGACAGAAATGTTTACTAGTAATATATTTAATCTCTGAACAAAAACATGAGATAATAACAATACCAAAACTATCTTAGACTTGTCAGAAATACCTCGCTCTGAAAGATAAAAATTCTGGAAGCAAGACAGACTCGCCAACATAAGTATATAGGCAGACTTCTGGGAAAGCAGATGTTTAGATAGTTGGAGTATTTTAACTAACAGCTAATCACAGAAAAGCATGTGTAAACATTATAAATGTGATTTTGATGAGTGATATTTTCTGGAAGTGACATTCCTGGAACTAAACATGAACTAAAAACATAGTGTAAAATCACAGAACATCAAAAAGTAGTAATATGAACAGGAACAATCAAAAGGGAGATAACTCTCATACAATATACTAATTGGTATTTACTCAGTAAATTGACATTAATAGTATATTGTAAGAAATTTGTTTTTTAAAAAGTGATAGAGGTTATATTTATTTTAAGATTCAATCCCAAGTAATATGTTCATTTTAGAACAAAACTGAATTTTTGGGAAACTTGATTTCTTTCATTTATAGAAAAAGTACTAGACATCTATAACATAACATTGGTGTATTCAACACGGATAATGGATTTCTAATCTGAGCTGAGAGTTATCTCCCTTATATTCTGTGTATGGATGGGATGTATATTTTATCACAGATAACATACACTTTGATAAAAAGATGTAAATTTCCAAATGATAAGACATAAATGACATGAAAAAATGTCAATTTTGTTTAAAATATCTTGTGCTCTAAATGTAAAACTTAAAAAAAATTCAATTCTCAGAAACATACATGAGGACAAGAAATAAAGCATTTTCAAATTGTTTGACACAATTATAAGATATAATTTAGGAAAATTAAGAGCACAAAACAAACAATTCTTGCTGAAATTCAATCAACTTTACACCCATTACTCCTGTTTAGTTTGGTTTTGAACTTTGTAATTGTAAATACGGTAATTTAACACTTGATCTGTAATTTCAAGAATTTTATGTTCCCCTCCCAAAAAATAATATTTTTCACTTATAACTTGCATAGAAAATCAAATAAGATTCAATAAGTATTTCAAGAGAGTTTACCAGTTATGTAATTTAAAAAATAATAAAATGTGGATTGTTGTAACAGTGTTGCCTGCATTTTACACATTTCTTGAAACATATCAAAACTTAATATTGGTTTCTTTTTAGGCCCAAAATATAAAAAAAAAAAAAAAATTTGTTTGATTTGACTCGACCAACCTATCTTAAAAGTCTGGACCGCAAATTATTGTTGGCAATTTTGCACACTTATTTTTTTTCATATAAATTTTGTCTAGTTAACTTATCAGAATTACATTGTAAAAAGAAAATTAAGAACAAAATTGCTTACCAGCCAACCCACTTCAAAAACTGATCAGAGCACATAAAATAAAGATTTTTTAATGGTGGCCTTAAAGTTATACAGTTGGAATTTTTATTCTTTGGCACATAGAACAGAATTAAAAATTCATCAGTGATAATGTATAACATGAATTCAAAAATTTGCTGTAAGAATAATTAACACACATGACCTGGGTGTCAAGGCAATGATTTTTGCAAATAAATATGTGATCTTGAAGAAAATATAATCTGTGGCATGTGTGCAATGAACATGGCCATGTGGAGCTATAAACAGTGTTACATCTTGTGGAGCATTAATGCTAATTGAATGTAAACATGAGAACAAAACAAGAAAAAGTGTGTCATTTTGTAATTTATAATTACATCTAGATAGGTCAATTGACCTGTAGCAAAAGGGCTGACACGGTTCCTTTAGGCAAACTTTTCCATTTTGAGGTCAAAATTAAATGGAGTGATTATGACATCACAATCAATTGAATGCACATTGAGAGCCACGTGTCAGACATTTGGCTATTGGTCAATCGGTCAAACCAGTCACAGTTGTCCTCTGTATACAGAAGAAAAACCTAGATATAAGGTTTGCCTGTATACACAGATTCGCATGTAAAATTTAAATCGTGGTGTGGTTACCAATATACAGATGTCCCCTGCACAGGCAGTCATCTGTCCAGATACAGGTTTTTCCTATCTGCATATACAGGTTTTTTAAAGCTTGCCGATAAATGAACCATCTGAGTATTGGTTGCTGCATTAATTAATGTCATGTAAATTTCACCTGTATATAGTGATACCTATGTAACCCCTGTGTTTTAAGTTTTTACAAGTTTTCCCTTAACTCCTCAACCCCTGAAAAACAATGGACTCTACTGTAAATCAATGACTTAGACCAGTCCAAATGTGTCCTAGGGGATGAATAAGTTAAATAGACTGGTTTGACTGGAATGTCTCCTGAAAAAAATATGAATGAAAGACATAATGGCATCTACAACAGACAATAACAGCAACTATAACAACAAAACCACAAAAAAAGAACAACATGGCTGTGTATATAGGAACATTTTTTGCAGTTTACATTTTTGCAATTTTTGTTTACATTTTCTTATCTTAGAGTAATGAAATGGATCCCCCAATTTTTATTTCTCATTTGAAAAGGTGTATCCGTGTTTTTCGATCAGTCAAATCTCATAAAAAGGTTAATTGTGTTTAGTTTGAAGTGATTGGTTAGATTTATAGACATTTTTTTAGTCGTAAGACTTTTTATTGTAGGTGTTTATTGTCAGCTAAAATTTAATATGTTACTTCAGCATTTCAAATCTCTTATCTTTTTCCCAGCGGTATTCAAGGAAATTATTCGTGCAGTGTATTTGTCACATTGCTTCACTCAAAATATTTGCTGAAATTAGAAACTACAAAACCCCAAAATTTGCAAAAATTAGAAATTGCAAAATTCCTGTAAATTTGCAAAATTAGAAACTGCAAAAATTCTTGCAAAGCTATAACAATTTTGCAAAAATTAGAAACTGCAAAAATTCCCAAGTTTACATTGGAGTAAAAACGAACTCACTGAAAGGTTCTTATGTGGAATTCTATTATGGTATAATATTCTAGTAATACCAGTAAGTATCTGATGAGTTACAATTTAGAAATGTACCTGTATTCTTAATTTAGTTTGGGTATATTTCTCTGTTGTATTCTAATATGATAACACTTTTAATGAACAACAAAATTATTCTGATAAATGACATTTTCAGTCCTCAGGTCAAAGTCAGGTGTTCCTGTGTATGATTCTAATATGATATTGTTCTAATCAACAGGTAAATAATTCTGTAAAGTGACATTTTCATAGTTTACCTCAAATTATCTTTATATTATTCAGGTAATTTTGTGATCACTTTCTACGTGTATACAGTCTCATATATCCGGATTATAAGTTTATAACTTTCAATACATTTGATAGTGTTTCATTTTATACCCAGCCATTTGAATATCATGTAAAGTCTCTGTCATTTTATGTACCCACAATTGACCTTTTAACTTTTTATACCACACCAATTCTATTTCATGTCATGGATATTCCATCAACTAGATGACTTATGTGCTAATGGGCAACTATTTTGTATTTAATTTTAACTCTTCTTGATTTCTTTTGAATATTAATTCTCAAAAATAATTATAATGTGGCCAGTGCCAACAGTTTCCTTAAAAAAAATGGAAAAAGTGAAATATGCATACTTGAGCAATTTTAAATGCTGTCAAAATCATGTGGAGAGTGCCAGATTTGTGAATTTTAGTTCTGATTCTTAACCTACCTGCATAACTCTAGATCCATCCCATATAATATGAAATTAAGAAAAATATTAATCCACCCATGTGACTCTAGATCCATCCCTGATAACTTGAAATAAAACAGAATATTAACCTGCCCACAAAATTCAACACCCAGGATATCTAAAACAAAGCAAAATAAAAATCCACCCATCTAACTTAAGATCCACCCCTGATGATATGAAATAAAGCAAAGTCAGCAGAATTGATATGACTAGTAAATAAGAATCGTGAACTAAGCTCTTTCATTAATAATTTTTATCAATTTTGTAGCAGGTAGGGAAATCAATACACTAACAGATACATAAGCTTTAAAGTAGTTCACATATACCTGGGAATTCCAGGTGGACTTGCTTACCTGGAGTGAATAATTTTGTTTATTACAATCTGAAAGACATAAAATCAGTCCTGTAGTTATCTGATTAAGTGTACTAAGTTGTGGTAGCAAAGTACAATGCTTTAATTTAGTCAAAAGTGTTTGTTTTTGTTTTGTTAACCACACAGTCAACAATGTTTATATCATATGATGAAATTACTATGGAGTGGAGGAGAAAAACCTTGATACTGTATGATTTGGGTAATATTGTGGACCTTCCAATGGTACAGTTGAACCTGCCTTGAGAGACCGCTCTCAAGAAAGACCACCTGTCTTTTGAGACCAAATCACAGAAAGTCAAGTGGTTAGATAATTCTTTTAATAAAATTCTTTTTAGAGACCGAGATCGTATTCTGAAAACCACTTGGTTGAAAAATCCTTTAAATAAAATATCTTTTAAGGGACCACCTGTCTTGAGAGACCACATATCAGTGACAGATGTGGTGGTCTTTCAGGACAGGTTCCACTGTACCTGTATATGTAGACAAACAATCCTACATGGTCAGCTGATGATTGAGCAAGCTTTGAACCACTGGGCAGCAGGGCCACTAAAGCCACTAGGCCACCTAGTATCATAATCAAGAAAACGAATAAACCCAAATTAAGGAAATATGGTGATGCTTGACTTGTATCAATTCAATCTTATGTAACGTACAGAGAAAAAGACCATCCAGATATGTCTATCAAATAAACTGAAATATGTTCCTGTTTTGACTTGTAAATTACATAGGTGCACATGTATCAGAACCACCTGTCTATAATGCCCAACTTACAGTTCCTTCTTCACATACATTGTTTTAAAATCTCAATGATTAAATTTGTAGATTTCACAAAATTTATCAAATCGAGATTCTACACACTGCAATGAATGGTTGCACAGTATAAGACTGTTGACTGTTTGACATTCTGTTAAACTTCCTGTGTATCGCACTGTAGTCATGGTAACACAGAATAATTCCTATAGATGGTACTTGCTTCCTGTGACAGTATATATTTCCTTAGGAATATATAAGTGTCTTCTGAATCAATGTTTTTCCAATGGGAAACAATAAACAATACATGTATACTATATTATAGTACACAAGTTTTCCTGTGTTATCAATATCATGTTCTCTTCTTGCAACAGGTTTTATTATATGTTGCTGTTCTATGACAAAGTGAATGCAAATTTGGTTTTCTGTGACAATAATATTTCCTGTGATTAATAATGTTGTCCTGTGACACTGTATACACATACTTCCTGTGAATTGTCCTATGACACTTCATATTTTCTGTAGATTTTGTTATTCTGTGACAATGATATTTTGTGTGACGAAGTTGTCCTGTGACAATATTCATGTACTTCCTGTGAATGTTGCACTGTGAAACAGTATACTTCCTGTAAACTATGATATAGTCCTATGACATTTCCTGTGAATTTATATTGTCTTGTGACATTGATATTTCCTGTGAATTATATTGGGGTCCTGTGAAACAGTATATTTCTTGTGAAGTGATATCACACATGCCTTGTGAACTATGCTGTTGTCTTATGACATAGGATATTTCTTGTGAATTATGTCAGTCTCCTGTGACATGTAAGATTTCCTGTGAAGTGTAACATCCCATAACACAGTATATTACATGTGAATTACGTAGGTGTCCTGTGAATTACGTAGGTGTCCTGTGATTGTGAATTACGTAGGTGTCCTGTGACTGAATTACGTAGGTGTCCTGTGACACAGTATATTTTGAGTGAATTACGTAGGTGTTCTTTGATGTATAGTATATTTCAAGTGAAGTGTCATGTCCAGTCACACAGTATTTTTCCTGTGAATTATCTTGGGTGTACTGTGAAACTATATTTTCATTGAGTCAAGGTTTTGTCATACAACATAATCTATATTCTGTGAACTTTGTTTTCCATTTACAGAATATTTTCTGTGTTGTCTTGAGAAACGGTAAGCTCACTATGAACTGTTGTCCTGAAGTAACACAGTATGTGAACTGTGAAATTTGTTTTAGCATGATGTTTGTCTGTGAAACAAGTTGTCCAGTTGTTTTCATTTTTTTAAAATGATTTACTCAGATTGGAACATGAAATAGAGATGGTCGTAAATTGTATCTGGTGTGCTATTTTTTATAAGCAGGGTTTATGCTTTTTTGAGTAAACTACACTCTAAACTTGTCTAGTTTCTACGTAAGATACTCGTAAAATTTCAGTGTCCCATCTGGCATCACTGTTAGCAGAAGTTTGTCGGGGGTAGCTCCTACGAATCTAGGGATGTCATCTGTATAAAAGGACTTCTTCAAACTGCCCTTTGGGCTTAAGATGTCAATTCTGCCCTCGCGTTTGTCAGTTACAATGACATTTCCATATTTGTCGATAGACACTAGATCGGGCCCTTGATAGATTTCTCCCTCGGTATCTGTGTTTCCGTACTCAAAAATAATTTCTCCGTTTTTGTCAAAACCGACGACAGAGTGACTGCCTGGGTCAGTCACGTAGACACTCTCTCGTTTTTCATCCACGACAATACACTGAGGTTTTTCAAGCAAATATAAGCCTTCATCCTGGAAATCTTCATTTGTAATTCTGCGTAATAGTGAACCATCAGGATTATAAAAGGCAACATTGCCACCTGATTTTGCCGATTTTCCATGGCTCATACGGATCTGTGCATATCTGTTAGATGTTATTATCAGAGTTCCTTTTCTATCGGCAGTAACAAAGTTCAGACCGAAACTTTCCACATGAGAATCTGAAAGAATATGACCAGTACCATCATTTTTCAGAACACGAACTTTGAACCTATTGTCACCACGTGGCACCGTGAGAGCCACCTTGCCATCACTGGACACAGAATGTATATTCCATCCCTGTTCTAATTGTATTTTTCCACGAACTATTCCACGCTT
Organism: Atrina japonica; assembly: GCA_030159075.1. Taxonomy (NCBI): domain Eukaryota; kingdom Metazoa; phylum Mollusca; class Bivalvia; order Pterioida; family Pinnidae; genus Atrina; species Atrina japonica. Next base: position 843,007 of record BROG01000255.1, on the reverse strand, counting down.
TTCCAATACATGGACAGATGTAGTTGTTCCCACAATGATGTCTCCACATTCATTCACTCCGATACCTTTGATACATTCCCTTTGAATCGCTTGTGGTAGAACTACTTCACGTTTTGGATTTTCTAATTCAAAGCAGTTTTCTTGTTCAAATTCTGACTGTTCAACTTCCTCGCTGAATTTGACATTTCGAAGGTTATCACTTGTGTTACTAGCGCTAAGCATGTCCGTATCCGAGTTGCTGTTCTGATCCTGCTGGAAATCATTTCTCCCAAAAATCTCCACCAGTTCTGGTTCCTGGTCCCCGTTTTCCATTATTTCACTTCCATGACCAGAATCTGTTGGTTGATGAAATCCATTACAGCTCGCGATACTACCGGAGCGTTTGTTACTGGTAGCTTCAGCATTGTGTGAATTATCGTTATTTAGTGTTCCGAACATGTCACATATGGAATCCACCGTTACTGTTGGTTCTATTAACTTGACTTTTTCTGTTTTTACATTTCCTGTATCTACTGCCTCTTCACACAGTTCTCGAATTCTGTAGCCCACTTTCTTTCTCAGAAATACTTTCTCCTCATAGGAGCCATATGTGATGAGGTTATGTGTGAAGTCTTTAACACCCTTGATAGCCTCCATATGCATTTGCATATCGTACCGTTTGACCCGAATGTTTTCAAGGTTTTCCTCGTGTCTTCGATTAATCTCCTCCAAGAGAAGATTTTCGTAGTCGTGGATCAGTCCACACAACACTTTGGTTCTCTCTTTCACACGTTTATTCAAAGACTGTCGCTGATCCAGAATTTCATGTTCTGTTTCATCCAGACTCTCCATTGCAGCAGCGAGGTCTTTCGTGTCATTTTTCAGCTGCGTGAGAGGCTCCTTTATTTTACCTTCGAAGTTTTGTGCAACTGCAACAAGCTCTGCACATCGATGTTCACCATGAGCAACAACATGGCAATCGGCACATACCGATTTATCGCAATCCACACAAAACAGAGCTCCGATATCGTAAGGATCGTATGCATCACAGCAAGTTGGAATTATTCTGTCTGGAATAACACTAGCTGCATCATCCTCTGTCTTGGAGTGATACTCCTCGACCGGCTCATATTCATGATCGACGAATTCTTCCTGTGAATTATGAGAATCAGTACATCCACCACAAAGGAAATCATCACAGTTTTTGCAATAGCTTACGGCATCCACAAAATTTCCAGCATTTTTACAGAAACGACAGATTGTCTCCCTTTTTACATTTTCCGTGGATGGCACTGATAGGCGTCGGGCAAGAATATTTTCTGGCAATGATTTCACTCCATCTTCTGGTGATAGGGATGTTTCTGTCATACATGTCGGGCAAGGGAAGTAACCCTCACTGTCGATTGTTTTCTGGCGATGTTCTTCAATACATTTAAAACAAAAGGTATGTAAGCAGGGTAAGTATGAAGGCTTTGTAAACTCCTCATCACAAATTTTACAGCACAGGAGTTGCCTGGGAATTACAAGCTCAGCTGCCTGCTCTGTCTCCATGCTTGAACATCTCTGAAATGAGAAAGAACATACTTGAGAATCGTTATGCCATGTAAGATATCACCCCTATATGACAGAGCAAAAAATGGTTTTTGGTGGATCAGGTATGAAAAAAAGTTTTTAACGCCATTCAGGTCCTTTTCTATACTTTCCATTGGGCCCATTATTCTGCCCCATTCAAAATTCAAAATGTGTGTGTTATTCCCAATTTAATGAAATAAATTACCAATTTTGTTTACAGACTGTGACTTCAATTAAAAATAGATTAATACAGGGTGGTGTGGGGGAGGAAATGCATTTATAAAGAGATTCCATTGCATTTAGATTTACACGTGTACAGACTTACTTTGTCCCAAATCTACACAATTTCACATCGACATTCCCAGTTGTGTTGCAAATGGCATTTTCCAAAAGTTGGCAGCAAAAGGAATGTCGTTTCTTGACCATGTGGTGAAGCTAGCAAAGTATCATTTTGAAAAGGTTATTTTAAAATTACTCGTAACTTCAATGTGTCTTTGTGTAAAAGTCATCTCTAGGTAACTCTTGATTTAATGGGTGTTGATGCCAGACTCAACAATATTCTAGTTTTTCGATGGTTGCAAAGATTTAATGGAGGAGGAGAAATCCTGTATACTATGTATCCAAGAAATGATGACTGGCTTTTCGCAAGTAAAATGGCAAACTTTCTCTCACAATTAACATGGGCTCTAGTTAAGCTTGTACCATCACTGGCTAGTGGTAAGAGACATTGTGATTTCAAGTGCAATGCTCTAACCACAGGGCTTGAGTTCTACAGGAACCTTGGCCAGTTACATGAGGTAAGTTTGCCAGTGCTGTTTTCCTGTGTATGTTGTTATGGGGTTTTCTCTGGTACCATTCAAAACTTTGCTGTCGTACTCCTAGTACTGAAATATGCTGAGTGGAGCATAAAATTCTGGTAAAACAAACAAATAGGAGGTCATCGAACTTACGGCCATGATATGTCAAAATTTGTTCTAAAGGTATGAACCACTGGAGGTAAAATATTTTTAAAGGTATTTTAATTTCCATTGCAACTTGAATGAAATTCAGTGAAACATGAATGAAATTCAATGAAGTGTGAATGAAATTGAATGAAGGGTGATTGTTGAAAGGAGCATAATAAAAGCTTTAAATTTCTATTGCTTTCAGAGAATAACAGTATTATATAGACGAGATAAATGTTCTATATTTGACCTAGAACAATCATACTGACTAGATTAAGTCAAGTGTCGTGTAAGAATATAACCTTTTGTTGTGTAGAAGAGGTACAAGTGTCGTATGTTTCTATACAGTTTTATTGATGTTACGCTCTCTTCTAAAATCAATTAATCAATTTTTTATGTCTCTGCTTTATGTCTTAAATACCGTATTTATTAGTTCTGTTTTGAAGTGATATTTATAGAACTAGTCAAATTTGTGCCTAGATTTGCTTTTGTAAAACTGAGAATTAGGTGAGTGGTAATTATACTCTACTCAGGAATTCTGATTCTATCGGGGCCCAAAGTCACCAAATTTAATTAATTTATACGTAGTTCAGCGAACTTTTTGTGATTGTAAGATGAGTGATGAGTGCAAAATATTTATGCTGTAACTGGTTATAATTTTGTTTATTACAGTTAGTTGTAACATTGATGATTTATTTCCCATTTGAAGAAAACTTCAGAAAAATCGAAATAGTTTGAGTACCAATAATACCATAAATTTTTTTTTTTTTTTTTTTTTTTTTTTGGTGAAAATCATAAATTGAATGCAGTATTTTTTATATGAGCGAAAAAACAATATTTCAGTTTCAATCACATCCAAATGTTTACAAACAAATATGTAGTCAAAATAATAAGATAAAAGTTGATCTTGAGTAAATTTGGTGAAATAGGTTCCAGATTTCATCATTGCTAGAAGATGAGAACATTTTATGATAACTAGGTCACGAAAATGACAGTCTGGTTCTCTGCGTGATATTTGACACTAAAAAATGAAAAGTCATAGAAAAAAAAAGAAAAAAAATACTCTAATGTACATGTATTACAACAACCAAAAAATTTAGAATTTAAACTTATCTTGCAATGCATCTGACATCAACAATTTCCATTTTAAGTATCAGAATCACTTACGCTTTTCACTTTCAGAGCCCATAATCGAGCATATTTCCCCGCGTACTCCATTGCTGATCGGTTATACTTTAGAGCTTTTAGCTATTCGTAATATATTCTATATATATCCCATTGTTTTCCTACAGTATTATCATCTGCTTTGTATACTACAGTTAAGTTCAATTTCCAATGAATTTTCATACTACTCAAAGCTTTTAAAAAGCTCCGAATACTATGCTGGCAAATTGTATTGTGAAAATTAAATTGTAAAAGCTTTGTGTACATTCAACACATAGGCCTCCGGGAATTGTTTATTCTACTCAGGAGTCCATTTCCTTTTATGAATATCCAGAAATTGATCGGTTCTTCCTACTGGAAAAATTATGTGACATTGGTTGATAACTCACGGTTGGAAAAGCCAACTTGTCAATTTCAGTAATGGATTAATGTCCCACTAGCTAGAATTTTCAGGTTCCATACGATGATATCTTTATGCATTAAGACTAACGAGTTAAATAAAACTGGTGTCAGTTTTTGAGGTTCTCCTGAATAAAGAGTACCATACTAATCAAATTGAAATTGTCTCTGTACTCGGAAGAAATTTGTTATGCAATTAACAATGTCTGAGTCATGTATATTACATGTCTGTATCTTCTTTATGATATACCCGGTATATACGTAATCCTAGAGTCACATGAGAAATAATCGTCATGGAGAGGCTGAGACTAAAACATATTTGTGTATCGTATTATTTCCAATATCAGATTGAAATGTTTAAATATTGTACAGAATCCATTGACTCTAGAATTTTTAATTTATTGTCTGTTTTTTTTAAATAACATATCACATTCCACAAATAAACCTGATGTTTAATTCCAAATATATAGCCATTGTGTCAATACTGTGGTCCGATTTTGATAGTCGGATGAAAATATTTGATTCTCAGAAGATATGTCAATTTTAAAATTTTGCATTCAGGCTACAAAGTACTACTTAGCAGAGAGTAAAATGATATCCCATTGGGAGAATTTTTTATTAATTATGCATATAAATGCTGCATCCGTAGGAAAATTTAATTGTCCGTACTCATGCCATTTTCAGAACATTAGTATATGTTTAGTCCATATTTTTAAAACATTTATTTATTTGTGTTGTTCTAAACACACTCTTTATTTCAGCGATATTAAATTGCACTGTAGAACCAGGTGCTATATTTTAGGTGGTCCGATGGATAATATATGACCTCTTTGACTGCTTCTATATCAAAACTAAACAAACATCCAAGCCTATACTTCAATGACAGCCTATAAATCGCATTTTCCATTATGTGCTCGAGCTTCATGGAAAAATGTTTCTGTCGGCAATAGTGTAACAATATATACTCGATATATACACATCAACAGAGTGAGTAGTCTCTCGAGTATATGTATACCTGTCTGTCTGAAGTGTATTGATACTTACTATACAAAACTTACTATGGCATTAAACTTTAATTTTGTATCGCTCTTTCATGAGAAGCACTTAAATGGGGATCAGATGTTTCGGTTAATGAATCAACTGAAATCGGATATTTTAAATTTCCAGTGAGCTAGTATCGAACATGCAAGAATGACATCATTATTTCTTTGTGAATTTCAAAAGTACTCAGCGCTTTGTTTTCATATATACATATATTTTGCAAACAAAATTTGTAATCTCTAGAGCTGTATTTTCCAATTTCTGAAGTTTAATACAAGTTTGAAGTCCAATATATGCAACTGTTTTGGTGCATTTATTTTAATATATCTGTATTTTTTATTTTCATATGTTAGTATTAATAGATTGGAAATAGAAATAAAACTTAATGTATTCTTCTCTGTGGGAGGCTATGTATTTTGTAAATATACGTAACCTAATCATAAGTAATTACACCGGAGCTTCCCCTAAAGCCACTTCCCTTAGGAAACCACCACATTTCAGACCATAAATTTCCAGTCTCGTGATAAATATTTAATAAGTACAGAACCTCACTGGAGAGACCATCTCACTAATCAGGCCAGTTCTGACTCATCTTGATTGCTAGGTTCTACTGTACTTAGTCAAAGCCAAAATCAAGTCGAATTTGAGATTTCAAGAAAAATCAAACAACACTGAATGTCTTTTATATCTCTACTTTTCTAAATATTAGATGAAAAAAAATAATCAAAAGATGTTTTACAGAGTTCCATTGAAACAAACATGTGTAACCTGGTTTAACTTAGAACTGTAATTTTGCAGTTTCTGATCGACACTGTCGTATCTGGCAGTCACTTGGGGCACCTGCTCCAGGTATCATGAATGTGTAGGCCAGGTCATTGATTTTTTTGCTGTAGCAGAATCACTATTATCATTTATTACATTTAAACTACATAGGATTTTCCATCTGACTTGGAAAGCATAATTACTAATAGATCACCTCACCTGAGCTGACAGGTAAGAGGACATTGGGATGTATTATTTAAGAAGTAAGATAAATTGATGATAAGAGAATTTCTTTGTCATCAGTTATTGCTTGCCCTATTGTTATAACAGGGAAAAGATACAGACATATAGTCACAAACCTTCGTCATCTTAAGCTCACCTGAGAGATAGGCTTTCAAAATCTTTAGAGAGAGAGACAGAGACAGACAGACAGACAGAGAGAGGGAAGAGAGATTATAATCACATTTTTTCACTCAAGGGAACCTGCAAATGTTACCGTCCTAGTCTGGTGGCCTTTGTTTATAAAGAGGTTTATTCATTGTAAAAAAGTTGACAAAGGTTATGTTTGAATGGCCTTTATAGGTAAGTGCCTTTATACAGAGGTGGCCCTTAATACAAGTTAATGTTTATATGATGAAATCAACATTCTAACATATGATTAGTTTCATGAAATATTTCTTTGATATGAAACAAAGGTTAAATGTCACAAATGTTATATCTGTGCATGTACTCGTCAGTCCTGCCCTGTGGAAAAAGTAGATATGTCCAAGACTTTGACAAATAAAAAACTAAAAATAAACAACTCCATGTTTTATGTCAGTGAGAAAAGGCGTAGAGCAAGGGCAGTGTTTCACAAAAGTTTTTAAAGCAAAAAAAAAATGTCACAACCATAAGACTATACCAAAATTGCAGGATTTGTCGTAACCAATACAGTCTGTATGTGTGAAATACTGCCCTTGTATGCTAATCAATAGACATAAAGTGTATGATCACAATTGATCTTAACATCACTTTTGAGCTGTACGATAAAAAGCATAACAATTTTGTAATTGATAATTGAGCAGTTTGTTAACATAAGAAGGAAAAGCACGTAGTTCAAAGTAAACAAGATAGCCGGGTATGTTAGATATGCTGGAATGTTTAATAGTACAGCAATCCCGCGCAGTCCTAAAACTTTGTAAATATGAACAGGTACTTGATTAAACAGGTAAACATAGGTAAATAGTATACTCAAGTACTAATCAATAACTACAGTTTGATCTGGGATAGTCTCGCTGGTGTGCTTGTGAGTAAAAAATATACGGAAAATCGGCAGTTACTGGTAGAGTGGTTACCAGTGCTTAGCAACTGGTTTTTTGACGCTACACTTAATCATCCATTGGATAACGTTATTGATGAATACAGGAATTGTTAACCTCTAAAAGTCTGGGCCCCAGGTCCAAAAAATTGGGGAAATATACGACGCTTTAATTAAAACGGCAAATATAATTTGAGACTTTTGTTTGAAAATATTTTATTTTTTATTTTGAAAATCCATATTGGGAATTTTGCATATGTTTGGGCAATACTTTGCCATTTTCCCTTGGGAAAGGGTCCTGTAAGTGGACCCAAAATGACCCAGTAAAATCTGAAATATAAGCACATGTGTCTGTGCTTATTCATTTATTATTTCTGCTTTTCTTGGCCATATCTTAATCATTGCTTCATTTCTTATCACTGCTTTTCTTGGCCATACCTAAACAATTGCTTCACCAAGGTGTATCATATATGATGCCAACATTCACCTGAGGTAGACAAGTTTCTTGTGCAAGTGTTATTCCCCTTTGAGAAATTCGGCCCTATTCCCAATGCAAAATGCATGTATTTTTTCCCAATTTGATGAAAATATTCTCAATTTGATGTTGATCTCATGATTGTAATGAAAAAAAAAAAATAATGTAAGGGGAAAGGCATTTAAAAAATACATTTAGATTTCCATGTGTGCACATAGTATTTTCCAATATGATACAAGTTCGCGTTAAAATTCCCAGTTGTGTTGCCAGTGGCATTTTCTAAAAAAGTTGACAGAAAAAGGCCTGAAAATAGAAATATGGATGATAGATTATGGACCCTTGTGACATACTAGGCCTACTCGGCACTTGACTGAGATGATGTTGGACTTTTACGCAACTTAATTAATTTGTGTTGGACATATGTTGGACATTCTTTGAGCTACTTTTCACTTTGTTTTGGAAACAGTGTGTGCTATGGTGTGTAACATGGCCTTTAACATGCTTTAAAAGTACAAGAAATAAACGGGCTATTAGAATATTGCTGTTACGTTTGTTTCAAATGTTTGTCATTGATATTAGTTTTTACTCTTAAGACATAAACTGATTTCAGAAGTGTTTGACTTGTATTTATGCTGTGTTTGTGTTCCTTTAATGTTTGACATTCATTTAAGTTGTATGTAATATTCCTCATCCCCTCCCCTTACATAAATGGACTAGGCTATGTTTGTTTAAGTGGATATGTCCATTGTATTTCATGAATAAGTGGGTTACATACAATTTAGTTTACTCTACCAGAGTTTGAGGATTCTTGATAATTCAAGGTGATCATTCCCATGCTCTCTTTTTCTGTCTGTATATCTCTGTCTGTCTCTCTGTTCCTGTCTTTATCTCTTTTGTTTACCTGTCTCTGTCTCTCTGTCTCTGTCTCTCTCTCTGTCTCTCTCTCTGTCTCTCTCTCTCTCTCTCTCTCTCTCTCTCTCTCTCTCTCTCTCTCTCTCTCTCTCTCTCTCTCTCTCTCTCTCTCTCTCTCTCTCTCTCTCTCTCTCTCTCGCTCGTTTGCCTGTTAATTCTATGTCTTTTAATTTAAAAAAAAAGAATCTCATAAAATAACTATATCCCCTAAAAAAAATTGTTACATTGTTATGTACATCTCAATTCAAATCAATGGGAACAAAAAGAGCTATACAGTGTAACCTGTCTTGAAAGACCACTACTCTTAGAGACCACCTGTCTTCTGAGATCACATTCTGGGAACCACTCATTTAAACAATCCTTTAAATAAAACCTCATTGAAGGGACCACCTGTCTGTAGAGATAACATATCAGTGGCAGATTTGGTGGTCTCTCAAGACAGATACCACTCTACCAGTATTTCATCATTTCATTTCTTTAGAGATCACATTTGAGTGTCAGATTTTTAGTGTGATCTTCTTATATATCACATGTATGTAGAAAAACCGTCACATTACAGTATAGGCCTCTTGTATATCACATGTATGTAGACAACAGTCACATTACAGTATAGGCCTCTTGTATATCACATGTATGTAGAAAACTGTCACATTACAGTATAGGCCTCTTGTATATCACATGTATGTAGACAACAGTCACATTACAGTATAGGCCTCTTGTATATCACATGTATGTAGAAAACAGTCACATTGCAGTATAGGCCTCTTGTATATCACATGTATGTAGAAAACAGTCACATTACAGTATAGGCCTCTTGTATATCACATGTATGTAGACAACAGTCACATTACAGTATAGGCCTCTTGTATATCACATGTATGTAGACAACAGTCACATTACAGTATAGGCCTCTTGTATATCACATGTATGTAGAAAACAGTCACATTACAGTATAGGCCTCTTGTATATCACATGTATGTACCCAGGTAGACAACAATCACATTACAGTATAGGCCTCTTGGTTCATTACAATGTTTTTAGTTTGTATTGTTTTTAATACATGTAGTATTAATGTTCAGCTCATTAACTTACTGCCAAAAACATATGTTTACTGGGAAAATATAGCTTTTACCCTATGATGAAAGTCGGTGAATGATCAGGTTTTAATCTATATACTACAAAGAGATGTAGGTACAAGTATTTGTGGAAGACATTAATATTTCAGCGGACAGTGAGTTTTGAACTTGTTAGTTGTAGAAAAAAAAACTGTTTTGTAAACATGAGGGCTGTATTATTTAATCTGTTTATGAGGGGATAGTGTACTCTGTGGAGTGATTATTATCGGCAATATGACAACTGGGTTGTTTTATTAGTGTAGGCCTTTTTAGCTCACATGAGATATTATTGATACTTGTCACTATTAGGTAAAGACTTCTAGAGAAAGATCGTTAGGCCCAAAGTCACCAAATTTACTCCCATACTCAAGCTCAATTAGGTTTTCATGATTTTAAGGCACAAAAAAAATGCATACAATTTATGCTGCAACTGTAAATGTCTGTATATTAATGGAATACAATTGTAAAAAATGATGAAAACTATTACTAATTTGAAGGAAACTTCAGAAATATAAAAAAATTGTTTGATTTCATATACAAATTTTGAGTACATGTACCATTCTTAACATATTTATACGTTTTCTACAGGAAAATCAAAGTGTGACCTGAGAATTTTATGTGAACGATGATGAATAATAATGTGTTCCGTATTCAGTCTGATCAAGATGTTTTACAAATGACTATAGTCAAAATGATAAAATAATACTTGAGTACGGCATGAATTTGGTGACTTCTGACCTTGGAACAAGACAAACGGACATTAAGGTACAGGTATACCAAGGTAAATTGGCACATGTTTACAAACACAACGAGTCTAAATCAAATCATAACAGGGGTGACAAGCTACTTGTCATTACAAAAGTATTAGAGATTCAATAATGCATGGAGTCCGTGCAAGGCAATATGTTTTACCTGTGCAACCTATTTTTGGAAAGTAGACCGTATTGTTTTGGTTTCTGACTGAACCAGGATGTACTACATTTACTGTTGTAGACCTATATATGGTTATAAAGAAACTTGTAGGTTTGCATATGCTCTATGTGTTTTTTTTGTCTTATTGATATTTTTCTGTCACTCTCAAAAATTTTCGGGGCCAGTTTTAATGGTTGAGGAGAGAACCCAGTTACAAATGTACACAGAAAGTGACCCAAGTAAAACTGGCAAACTTTCTCACAAAATTACCTTAGGTTCCAGTGGGGCTCAAACATACACTGACAACAGGTGAGAGACTTCATGGTTTAACCCTTTCACCCCTGAATATCCAAGTGATATTCTCATTTCTATTGTTCAAGACCAGTCTATTGTGGTCTGTAGGGTTGAAAGGGTTAAACTGCAACATGGTCACGGAGACCCCTGTTTGCAAACTCATGGATATTAACACACATGCAATGGACACATTGTGATACATGTATACCTGTGATACATGTATACCTGCATATACAGAAACACAAACTTGCATACAGTCACCTGCACACACATAAATATATGCAAATTTATACTCATTCACACATATACACATAAAAATTCATTTGTGCACAAACAGGTAAAATACACCAAATTCATATATATATACCTGTATAGACATACACACATGAAGTATGCATACTGTTTCAGGTTTTCCCTCTCAAGATTTTACTTATTTAAAATCAAAATCTACATACACTTTGGAACACTTTTACTTACAAATTATTTATGGTAATAATTTGTCTCACCTGTATATTAATGCAACTCTTGCATATATTTATTTACAGGTAGGCTATGGAAATAAATCAAACTTACCTGTAAATTAACTTTTGTCACGTCCATTTCATTATGATATACACCCTTAATATGTACCTGGCCTTGTTCTGTTTGTAGCTACTTGTATGTACATTAAGTCTTATCTCAGATTTGCAAGGTGTAAAGTTTTACCAGAATACGTTCCTTTCATTTGGAATCTATGTCAATTACTTGTACATGGAAACCATGACGTGTTTGTTGATAATATATAGAGGGCAATAAAAAAAAAATAGCCAAAATTCCGGAGAGAAAGAGGTTTATTATGTTATTATGACTGACATACTTTTTGACTGGTTATGTGGTACAGGTATTTTGAATAATTGATTTCTCTTGATTCATGGCCATTCATGGGTATACAATATAAGCAAGGAGACATTTAATGTAAACATGAGAAAGTAGTGAATACTGTTTATTTTCAGTTAGTGTAAAATTACATATTTTATATTCAGTTGTTAATGTAGATTTAAATGCTTAAAGTTGTTCTTTAGATCTAGGAACATTTTCTTTCACATCATTTGTTAATTCGGTGTTAGCAGATATTGGTATCTTGTCTGTTTGTGCAGTCAACAGTTCATTATTCACAATTTAAATATATTTAGTTATATTTTAACATACATGTGTATTTCAATATGAAGCAGGCCTTCCATCCATTATGCACGGTAAATTTTAATATCACCAACAAAGCTGAACAACACTAGGAATAACTTGACCAGTTGTCTTGCCTGCAGAGCTGATCAACACCTGGTGATAACTTGCCCCATTGTCTTGCACTGGCATAATTCAAGCTTATGTTTCCACTAAAAAAAACTTTTCCAGTTTTTCCCAGCAGATTTTAACAAAGTTTTGTACATTGCACTATATCCATGAGGTTTCCAAAGAGTTTGGTCACATTGGTTACAGCATCATGCTTTAAACCAGTGTGTCACCGAGGGTTCGAGCTCTGCTGGAACCTGAGCTGTTTTTGTGAAGAAGATTGCCAGTTTACTTAGGAAAGGTCGGTGGTCTCTTCGTGGCTACATTGCAACTGGGTTCTGTCCTCCACCATTAAAAGCTGGCAGCCAATTCAGATTGTTGCCGTGGAGGGTCTAGACTGTTGCCAGTGAATGTCCAGACTGTTGCCATTGAGGGTCCAGACTTGCCAGTGAGGGTGCAGAGCAATATGACGCTTACTAACTCAAGACCTTATCCAAAAGACTTGTGACTTTAATGTATATTATTTTGTGATAAAAAAATCTCTCATTTTGTTAGGCTCTAGACTTATGTGGAACCCCCTAGATGATGTGGTTCCTGTCAGACACAACACCTTCCGTGTATATTGTCAATTTTTACCACCATTTTATTGAAGGTCATGGCCTGTTGGTATTTAACACTAAGGGTGTTACAATTCACTGGAACTGGCCAGTTAGTACTAGCCAGTTCCATCAATGGTAACATGTCCGACCGCGGCCATACTGGCACCTGCTCAGAGTTGGGTTCCTTCCCATGATTCAGCAGTATTAGTGTTACAGACACTGCCAAAAACTGAATTTATGACATTGATTTTCTCAAGAAAAATAATGTTTTCAAATGTCGGCTCTAAAACTGATCAGAAACCAAAAAAATAAAGAATTTTCAGAATAAAAAATGAATATTTTATTGATGATGAAAATATTTTGCAACTTGTCGGTCACGTTTTTGTTCGACTTCTGGACCATTCACAAAACGTGGTTAGTACTGGCCTATCCGATGTGAAAGGTAAGCACTCTTAGTTCACTGCAGTTAAATATAGATCTTTTGTACTTTGTGCATTGTTAGAATATTTTAATCTCCGAATTGCTTAAGAGCTTATAATAACTTGTAATACAATCTTATTGGACCTGCAAGTGAATGAGGAATTGTTAGAATGCATTCTTGGTGTTTTTTAATTTCATTGTTTATGTTTATTTATTTTGTGAAACCAGGGAGGAGGTGCTGTTGGTTTGTCTGCATTTGCCAGTCCCATTTGTCTGTTATGTAAATTGATCACCATTCACTCAATAATGGTGTTTAAAAAAACCTCAAATGTTGCACAAGGGATCTTTTTAGGACTAGACTAAATACATGAAAAAATAAGATTTTTAAATTAATTCTTACCATGGTTTGGACTGTACAGTGAAACTTGTAATTATAGGACCCCCTTAGGGACACAAGAAAACTGGTCTTCATAGGGAGGTGGTCTTTATACAGAGGTTGATTTGTACACAAATGGTGCTATTGGGAAGAGCAATAAATGGTCTTTGTGACCAGGTGGTCTTTATACACAGGTGGTTGCTAAAGCAGGTTTTACTGTACTCGCTTGTTTTCTCTCTCTCTCTCTCTCTCTCTCTCTCTCTCTCTCTCTCTCTCTTCTCTCGCGACTCTCTCTCTCTCTCTCTCAATTGAAGGTAGGGGACATGTTTGTATATAATAAAAAGAATCTTCTGTTTTATTATTTTTGAAATTCCACACTCATTTAAGAGGCATAAGGGTTAAAAATAACTATAGCATCTAAGATGCATTGGGAGTTCTCTATATGGTAGAATCTGTCTTCGGAGACCATCCCTTCTGTCATTGAAATGTGATCTTATAAGATATGGTTTTATCTAAAGGATTACTTAACTAAGTGGTTCTCAGAAAATGGTCTCATAAGACATTAGTCATATATGACAGTGGTCTCACTAGACAGGTGGTCAGTGACAGTGGTCTCACAAGAAAAATGGTCTTCTATGATTGGTCTCTCAAGACAAGTGGTCTACTATGACAGTGGTCTCACAAGACAGGTGGTCTTCTATACAGTGGTCTCACAAGACAGGTGGTCTTCTATACAGTGGTCTCTCAAGACAAGTGGTCTACTATGACAGTGGTCTCTCAAGACAAGTGGTCTACTATGACAGTGGTCTCACAAGACAGGTGGTCTATTAGACAGTGGTCTCACAAGACAGGTGGTCTTCTATACAGTGGTCTCACAAGACAGGTGGTCTTCTATGACAGTGGTCTCAAAAGAAAAATGGTCTTCTATGATTGGTCTCTCAAGACAAGTGGTCTACTATGACAGTGGTCTCACAAGACAGGTGGTCTTCTATACAGTGGTCTCACAAGACAGGTGGTCTTCTATACAGTGGTCTCACAAGACAGGTGGTCTTCTATGACAGTGGTCTCAAAAGACAGGTTCCACTGTGTAAACTATATAAAACCTTATGCAGAAAATGTCAAATGATATAGACCTAATGGTTATTTCTATTGCTTGAAGTCGATGAAACTTTCAGAAGCATAAGTTTATACAAAAATAAGATTCTGAACCTAGATTGATTTTATCACAAATATATAGACATAATCAGTTATATTGATACATGCACAATTGTCATAAATGTACACTTATTGTCAAATTTACCCCAAACTTGGTGTCATGTATATGTAACATAATTATATATATGCATATTTACATACAGGTCATTGACCTTTGACCCACAAGGTCAAACAATTACGCATTACATCTTTGTTTGACATTTGTGGTCTATTATTTTGTTTTACCACATGGTCATTGTTTTATGGCAATTGTTGGTTGATTTGAGTCGATCTGTATCAATTCTGTCCTGGTGAGACCGTTTTAATCCAGTTTGTCTAATTAATAAAATAATGCACGTCATTGTAAGGTATGACAGTTTGATAGATGATTAGATCTGATCTGAAGAATCGGTTATCTCTGATTAGGATCAAAACCTGGGGTTAGGGTTGTGCAATTACATCTCAGGTGTGAAATAACTGGAATATCAAATATTATCAAACATTGTTCTTCTGGGACAAAATTTACTGTCTGTAACTTTAACACCTGCTTGAGAATGCAGCAATATATATATATATATATATATATATATATATATATATTATTCACTTTTGTCATGTTTATTTGGAGAATATGCCCATAATAATTTTTTAAAATTGACGATTTTTAGTTTAGCTAAGGAGAAAGCTGATGGTGGTCTAAGATATTACTCACTGACCATTGTCCATAACTCCTTGTCCATCAGATGTTATTTATGTTATAGATAGTTTTAATACTGGGAGGGTGGGGTGGGGGTTGCAAAAACCCCAAGTTACTTTAATTGTAACCAATGTTTGAGGTAAATTTTTACAGGTGAAAAACAAAACGTTTACATTTTTTTTTTTCAGAACATGTTACAGGTTATGATAATGATTTGCATTCATGTATAGTTATATAATTTAAACCAAAGAGATTTTTTTCAATTTTGAAAAATTTCAGAGAGAGAGAGAGAGGGGAGACACTCCATATATGTAAGTTATTAATGATATGATAAAGTTGAAATTGAAAAACATTAACAATTTTATAAGATCTTTATGTCATTTTCTCTATTAAAGATTAAATATGAATAGATTACCTTGTTAGCCCAGCCCATGTTGTAATGTTGTCTTTCACTAGCACCCACCTACTATCACTAAAACATTTGTATATAAGTTTGCCTGTAGACATGCATTATAGCAGTTCATCCAAAGTTTGAACAAATATGTAAAAATGATCACCTACCAGTATTCAATTACTCGTGCCTCATAATAATTTCCATTGCCTAGTCAACAGGGTATGATAAGTCGGAGTCAACAAGTAAACCCTTGTTTGTAAATATTTACATTCACCCTCTCCTAGGCAAAGAGAAGTCTTAAATCTTAATAGCTCACCTTAATTTGTCCTTGGTTTGGTTTTTTCTTTCTCTTTTTTTTCCCCTAAGTGTATGTAAGTATGTATAAACTAGTATGATAGGAAATTTTAAATGACCTTACATTATTGGGTCAGTTACCCAGGCTTATGGATTTAAATGGAAATCAGCAATGTGCCAAGTTTTTGCATACAGACAATATCTAATGCATATATATTAAGGAGATTGTATTATGTTCCAAACTTCACATGCTTGTCAAAAGCACCTGTTCCCGCCTATTCTGGTTAAATGGACTCTTCCATTCTTTGATCTGGGATAGTCCAAGTGTGTGATATTAAGTTGAGCTGATAAAAAGAATTTAATTGCATTTAATCTAACAGTATTATGATCATAAAGAGATAAAAGTGAAGATATATCTAAAATATTGTTTAATAAATGATCAACTGAATGATATTTAAAGTTTTATGACTTTTTTGTAGTCTGTCCTGCACCGACTTGCCCCAGAGCTCCAAAATCTTGCACGCCCCCATTGAATACGATTTATTTACCTGTTTTGTTAGAATTAAGTATTTAAACCGGCTTTAGTCAATTGTAATCCTGTTGATTGTTTATGGGGGTGTTAATTCTGTCATAATCCAACGTAACAATGGGTAATATTTTTATCTATTTATGAATACTCTCGAAATGGTGTCCAAGCAAGCATTTATAGAATAAAACCAAAATTCTTGACTCAGTCAGGAGGAAGGTGATAGTCATGAGCATGGAGTTTCTCTTGGAATTTCACTGGAATTCCATCGTTTATTGCTGAATTGTGTTGTGTAGGGTTTAGAAGTAAAAACTGAATATTGGTAAACAGACCACAAAATAACAATAGCAAACCTTCAGGTTATGTTGAAGTCACAACAAATACAAATCATGTGACCTTCTTTTCCATTTTGATGATTTTCATCTTTTAAGTCCTCATTATTGCTATCGTAACCTGCAGGTTACAGTAATTCCTTTTAGTGAAACCTGTAACTTGGTTACTAAGATTTCTGTTAATTTTGTGGCCTTCTGGTAGATCATTCAGGGGGGAGGAGATAATAGATAAAAGAATTAAGTAACTTGTATTCTATATTACAGCAAACAATTGTTAAGTGTACTTTGATTTAAATCTCATTAAAATGCAACCATGCAACACGGTATATACACCCACACTCATACCGAGATAAATATTGACATTTATAAAGACATAGACACTTATACAGACAGACATGAATACGGGGACAGACCATAGACATCGAAGTACGGTGTGAGTTCGATGAACTGGCTGCAGAGGAGAAGCATGTACCACGCAATTAATAACGACACAAGTTTGGAATAAAAATTTCAAAATCATAGAATATTTTAAAAAAGGGGAAAATGTTTGGGATGACCTCATAAGACACATTTGACCAATTTAATGGAGAAAAGATGTTTTGAAAACCCAATAAGATGGCTTTTAAAAAGTTATTACAAATTGCGTGGTGACAAAGCAGAACACTGCGTCAAAATATTTAAGTGACTTTTTGAGCCATGAGATTTAACTGTCGGACTATCGGGACCGTCGGACTATCGGACCGTCGGACTATCGACATGTCACCCATGAATACAGTGTGGTTGCATGGCTACATGTAAAACCCCTTTTGTGATATTTTAGATTTAAAACAAATTCTACATGCATTTTTTTCTGTTTTAGTTAAATTGTTATATTTGGACCCTGTATTCAGAAATTAGGAGTTGAGAAAACCCCTTATGTGATATTTTTTTTAACATTTACATGCAACGAGGAAACAAAATCCAGTCCCATATACATTGTAACTGGGTTTTCTCCTCTGCTATCAAAGACAAAACAAAACAAAAAAACACCAGTAAATAAAATC
>BROG01000255.1:815000-820000 GCA_030159075.1 Atrina japonica | reverse complement strand
ATCGTCCTTTATAGTGGCAGTACTGACAGAAATCTTAGAGGACAATATTGACATCGTCCTTTATAGTGGCAATACTGACAGAAATCTTACAGGACAATATTGACAGTTTCCTCTATCATTTTGCAATGCTAGGGGCATTTGTGTCCAACTAGCACTTTCTGTTTATTTATTTTACCTATCTAGACATGATATGCAATTAATGCTGGGGCAAATCAAATAGAGCATTACACTTTGAACCATGAGGTCTCCCCCTTCTGGTTAGCACAGGTTCGATGTCCGCTGGAAGCTAGGCTGATTTTGTGAGAAAGTTTTTCAGTTTACTTGCTGAATGCCTACGGCCTCTCTTTGGGTAGATTGTAACTCTCTCCTCCACCATTAAAAACTGGCAAACCACCATATTATTGAAAAACTTGTTGAGAGTGGTGTAAAACATTATTCATACACAAAACAAACAAAACAATTAATACCAAGTAATAATTTGCTTATAATCATTATCACGAGAACTGAGTGATGGCTTGTTGAGAGTGGTGTAAAACATTATTCATACACAAAACATACAAAACAATTAATACCAAGTAATAATTTGCTTATAATCATTATCACGAGAACTGAGTGATGGCATTGTTGTCAAGAGTGACAATCAGTTTCTCCACTAGAATTTTAATAGTCGTAAAGACAAGACTTGAAATAAGAAATAAATGTCATGACTCCTCAAGATCTCTTTCTTCCGTACAGGGAAATCAATGTTGAGCAGAGTTAGAAATATCAGTTAGAAATATTTATGTTGTGTGATAAAAGCGGGTTTTGATGTTGATGGGAAATTCTGCGATATTTTATGAGTAGTTAGCGAAGAAAATTATTATTGTATCATAAAATGGTCAATTAAGGAATTAGTTTGTTTTGAAACTTCAGTTAAGTTTGTTTTTGATGCAGTGGTGAACTCTATATTAGTTATTTTAGTGTCATTATTTTCATCAGTTTTATCAATATCATGTACAGGGATTTTCCTGACTTTTTAGGGAATGGGGCCTGGGCCTTTTTGAGCTGGAATATTTAGCAAAAATTTATTGAAATTTGGAAATCTAGAAATACACAAAATTATATGAATATACAAGAAACTCTTTAAATTCATTGTCATTTGACTTCAGTCGGGAAATTTTACTGCAAATTAGTGAAAAAAAATGTTGCATTTGGATATTGGCCATATTTTCGTCCCTATGAGGGAGGGGGGGGATCCCTGATTTAAAGGGGCATTTGCTGTTTTTTTATTTTTTGTTTTTGTTTTTTGTTTTTTTTTTTCAAAAAATTTCTTTCCCTTTTCACTACTTTGATTGATAAACAATAACAAAAAAGATATATACACAGTCATAAAAAATTTTAAATTCCTATTAATTTTGTGAAAATAGGCTGGAGAATCCCACTTTGGCTCTTTTTCAATTACAGTTGAGTAATTAGATTAACCTTACTATTTGTGTATGCACACCGCACTTGACCTGACCTAATTTCCACAAAATATATAGGAATATAAGATTTTTAGTAAAAGTTGTAAAAATTCATGTTTTTTGTTAATTTTTTGGCAACACAGCTAATGCCCCTTTAAATCTTCTGATTTCCTGATATAATGAAAATTTGGGGAGATATGTGATGTTGACTCAATGTAATTAAGTAATAACTTTTAATGAAGGTTTTGAATATCCGTAACATTAATTACTAATGGTAGATATCTTGTTAACCTTGGTGTCAATTTTACAAAACAGTATCTTATTTACATAATTATTTTACAAAAAAAAAAATGAGGATTCTGAAGTGTTTGTTTTAGCATAACTGCAATATCAGCAGTGGTCTCGTCATTTGTGTTTGAGAAATGTCATTTAAACTTGTACATCTCATCCAAAGTTTCTTCTGTTTTGCGTCTATATTTATTTTTCTTACAATTACAATGATTCAGAGAGATAACAACATTGTGGATTTAGTGTATTTACCTGTAAAACACACCTGTCATTGTCACGTAGGTAATATGTTTGATTTTCGTTTCATTGTCGTCATCTATAAATAATTGCAGAGTAGGATTTTAAATTCAAGGGAGATAAATGTTGCAAACTGTTACTTACCGAGTTTATACTAGGGAAATGTCAATGCACATGCACAAGGATACTCCAGTATACCTTTACAGCAAAATTGGGAAAACATTTACAAAAGGAAAAAATAAAACTTATGGAATTTTCTCAAAGAAAACATCTTATAAATAATTGTTAATTCCATCTGAAAATCTGTCTGTCTGTCTATCTTTCATCCATTTATCTATCCATCTATTTATCTATCAATTTATTCTTAAATCTATCATTATCTGTCTATCATTTCATCTATCCATCCATCTATTTATTTTTCTGTTAATCAGCTGTCTATCTGGTTGGTCTTTTTACATTAATATTCATTTTCCATATATTTATTGACTTAATGTTATTTCACTAATTTTTTCTTTGAAACATTTTGAATGTCTTTTTCATATATCAAAACTAACGTGATAAATTTTAACACTGTTTCATCTGTGTTTAAAAGAATCTAAAATATTTATTTCAGAAAAATTGAAACTTCATTGTGCATTCAGTGGTGGATTTTGAAGTAAATCTGTATATAGCTACAACCTATAAGAAATTGAATGTAAACTATATAAGATTTATCATTTGGCAATATCAAAGTACACAAGCGTAAATGGACTTTAAATGAGTAAAATCATTTTTTGGAGTTTAACAAATTTCATGAAGCATACATATTTACAGAGAGATAAATATTTAAGAAATAAAAAAAAATAATATGCATTAAATTGAATGTATAACATATATCATATACACTTACCCGATATAAAGCTTTCATATGCCGAGCTTTTGCAGCTGAATTTTGATCAGCCCACATTGTGGCGTTAGCCATGGACGTTCTATTTTCTCATGAGAATGTGGTAATTTTTCTGTCGTAATAAAGATACACTGAAAGAAAGTTGTAAGCACTCACTGCATCCAGCTTAACGTTTAGTCATACATGTGCCTGGTGTAGATTTAAAAGACACCTTTCAAATTCACACTAGTTGCATTATAACGGGTTAAAGGAAAAGGCATTAAAAGTTGCTTATGGCTCTATCTGTTTTTGAGATCTTGCCAAAAATATTTTTATGTCAAGTGTTCGTCCATGGGTAATATGAATAGTATCAATATTTTCTTTGCCGTTTCTTATATTGAGGAGTGCGATCATTGTCCGGACATGATAAGCCGGTACGCCATCTATTTGTTGACTGAGACCAAGTGTAAATATCAAAATAACATAACACTCACGTAAGCTCCCGATTTCTAAACGGTAAATGGTGTGTGTTTCACTGGACAAACAAGTTTTGTTATCATTCTTAAAATAAAGAATTGTGGAAGACAAACTCCCATTTACTTAATTGGAAAATTCTTGTACAAATAATTGTCCCGTTGGTAAGCATATATTTCTACAAGTTTTTATGAATATCAAATTAGTCTCCTATTTTAAGTCCCTGTCTTTTTTAATTCAAAATGCGTGGGGCCGTTAAGACTATAATTACCGGTCATGAAAAAGTTAATAACACATATTGTAAATTTATCTACTTTACCTGCGACAAGGAATCAAGAACTTTGAAATAATTGAAAGGTAGAGGGTCAATGTGTATTTACACCTTAAAGAAGTATATTAATTACCTTTAAAGTTTATTTATGGTTTTCACTATTCAATGAAATTTGGTTTATGATAAAATCCCAATAATTTACTTTTAGATTTAGAAATGGTTGAGATGTAAAGGGGTCAATAAATTCTTATACCTTGTAAACATATCTATTTAAGCTTATCTTTGGATTTTGCTATTTAATTCACATTGTTACGTGAATTGATTCAGTTGACTAGATTTCGGACAGGTTTATTTGCCTTATTTAAATTATGTCCAGGTATTTGTCCCCGCTGTATGGAGGTATGACCTGTGGTAGAAGCAGTGCCACAACACAGCAAAAATAACACAGCAGTGATAGTACAGGCTACGTGGAAGTTACGACAAATACAAATCACGTAACCTGCTTTTTGTTCTCGATGAATTTCATTTTTGAGTCTTCATTATTGCTATCGCAACCTGCAGATTCCTTTTATTGTAACCTGTAAATGGGTTACCGCAATATCTGTTATTTTGTGGCCTGGCTACTGACAGGTGACAAAATCTCACTAGGACTACGGTTTAATGACAACTACTGTATCTGACTACAGTGGAACCTGTCTTGATAGACCACCTATCCGCCACTCGTTATCTTTCAAGACATGTGGTCCCTAAAAAGAGGTTTTATTTGGAGGACTATTTAACTGAGTTGCTTTCAGTGGTCTCTCGAGACAGTTTGTCTCTCAGGAGAAGGATCTTTCAAAACAGGTTTTACTGTAATATTTTGTACAGACATATTGCATCAACATTTTTATGCCCCCCCGGTCCAACAGGGGCATCTAGTGTTTGGGTCGTCCTTCTGTCTGTTGTCTGTCTGTAATTCCGTCCCGCTGACATATAAAGTGCAATTTTTAAAGTTTGGATTGTGATACAGTAACCAAACTTTGATTGTGAGTTGATCTAAGTGTTGCTCACACTTCACTGACATCATATGCCATGGGGTGGTGGTGGGGAGTTGATCAAAATGTAGGACATTGCAATATTTTGCCAGCATAGAAATTTGTTGGGACCGGGGGCATTTGTGTTACATAAACACAACTTGTTCTTCTTTTTCAAATTACCTGATCACTGAAATATTTCAAAGTTGCTATCAAATGATAACCTGCCAGTACAGTTCTTAAGTGTGCCATGACATTGGCTTGGCTTTGAAGCCTCTCTAGAAAGACAACTGTCACCTGTCATATCATGCACTGTTGACAGAACTATCGCTACCAATTTTAAAGATGTTACACAAGTGTGACCAGTGGAGGTAGTTAAACCTGGGTCCACCCTCTTGTAAGGGACAGCA
>BROG01000255.1:70000-97500 GCA_030159075.1 Atrina japonica | reverse complement strand
TCTGCCGACTCATGTTGAAATATAAAACAACACGATAAAATTATGTTACCACTAGCAATTCTCGCATATTTGCCGAACATGTCACTATGCTGCCGAAAAAGAAATAAGTTACTTCATCAGTTTGTGATCATATCCTTCTAAAATATGTTTATCATCTGTGACACACTTTTATTTATTTTCATCAAATATATGAACCAGAACGTACTGAAAATTTCCTGTCTCTGTCAAGTGTACCCGTCATAATACCCTATGATATCCTAAAACTTGATCAATTACAGGTCGATATCTTATACAATACACCATACACTTGGTGACTGTCTCTGCTTCAATTGTCTGTGAACCCTATTTATCTTTTGTGTACCACATCGCTGTGAGATAGATGTCAAATATTGAAGTGAACTATAGAAAATCTCATAATGTAACACTATATAGATTTCTGACACTTCCTCATTACGCAAGTTTTATTACTCATCAGTGATCATTGCTCGTTTTAATTATAATCTGCAGACAGGTTATATGCACCATTAACCGCGATCGCTCGGAAGATGATGCCTTGTGGTTTCATAGTCCTTCAAAACTAGAAATATCCAACTGAGATCTTAAACTTGCTACATAACTTAATGGGGTATTCAATCGCAAAGTGACAAGTCGTCAGTCTACATGTTAACAATGTGGGTGGCAATCTAAATACACTCATCTTTAAGCATAAGTAATACACCAACAACATTTAATTAAATGTATTTAAAAATGTATATTTGCATGGTAATGCAATTTCGAATTCTGAAGTTATACATTATTACAAAATAACGTATACGTTTTCGCACCGGTTATTTAAGCCATTTTGCGACAAACAGGTTATTCGCCTCGTTTATATTTCTGCCTATTTTATCATAGTGATTTTATCATAGTGACGTTGAAGACGTTTATGTCTTTGCTTTTTGGCAAAGGGTTTTGTCTTAATTTCACCAAACTGTAAAATAAAGAAAAATGATACATATTATCATAAAAAGATGCATGTTTATACAGTACAATCAAAGAACATATTTTATTTAATAAATAAACGTACAAAAGCAAGTATGAACTTTATATAATAATTATATGAATAACTAAAATAAATTGACTTGCAAATCATGATGACCTTCATCAAACTCATAACAGATAACGAACGTTTGGAACAAACAATGCGTTTATATGATAACTAGTTCTATATTTTGACGTCTTATATATGTTACAATAGATGACAATTTTAATGTTAATTTATCGTCATGTTACATCCCATTTGCAGAAAAAAAAACCAAATAAATAAATAAAAGAACAAAAACAGAAACAAAAAAGCAAAACAAAAACAAAAAGCAAAAATAAAAAAACAACAATAAAAAACAACAACAACAATAACAACAACAACTAAACAAAACAAAACAAAAAACTCAAAAAAGAAAAACAGAAAAAAAAAATTCAAGAAAAACAAGAAAAAAATGGCTTAGAAAAAAGTCTCAGGAAATACAATTTATAACGTATGGCGGTTTTCACGTATCTTGAATGAGCCCATTTAATTCAATGTATTACACGTAATTACTTAAACATTAGAATTTTAATTTTTAAATTTAGTTCAGCCAATTATAAATGGATTCCTATATTTTTAAAAAAAAATCATTTTTTTATTTTTTTATTTTTATACTGTTATTTTATCCCAAATAATGATAATTGATAAAATGTTGTCTCTCTGTAAAAACTTGAACAGGGTAATTATTTCAAAAAGGCATAATAGATTTCTGCTTTACGGATACACTATCAATTGTAAATGGGTATTTTGTGTGTCACGTTAAACAGAATTTAACATAAAATCTAATGACAAAGTCATCTGCCGTATAAAGACTTTTAGTTAAAACGGCGTTCAAAAAATTATCACAATTTTCGATATCTGTTTGTTTTCTTTTCAGGCATATTTTGACGGCAACATTTTAACAATGGATGAAAGGATCTGGGCATCGTTTCAGGTCAACAGGAGATGTTTACTCCTCCATGGCACCTGTGCCTGATCCAACCTCTAGATTTCCAGAGGCCCGCGTTTCTCCAATTTTTACCAGATTTGTATCTATATCCTGAACATCCTGAAGATTTATACTTTGGTTTCTGAGATTATTATAGTCATAAAACGTTGGAAACCTTACGATACCGAAAAGTTGTAAGACTAATCACCGACAACGATTACTAACGTTTCATAAAGCAAAACAGAATTTATTTCCTCTATTGATTATTTGATATGTGGAAAATGAAGGTACAAAGATACTTTTGATTGAAAAATGAATAGAAAAGTTCGGAATAGAGAACAGTTAATGAGGTTTTTGTTATGAGGGGGGAAGGAAGATCGATCCTTTATCTTGAATCATTTATTTTCGGAACGCGATTCTCGTGATTTGTATAGTCTTTGATTACACAAACAAAAGGGAGGTAAATGTTATGTCTGTATTTGAAAATGCTGATCCTTTCGGTCTTGTTTCCATCTTACTCACCAAGAAAAATGATTAAGTCTGTCAATTTGACGACAAGAAACAATTCCGCAAAAAAATTAAATTGATGTTGATGAAGACAAGAAGGATTTATAACTGCCTACATCACGTCAAGAATTACCCACTAAGTGTGATGGTAACTCTGTTATCAGCAATTTCATAAGACAGTCAATCATCGTTTTGGGGTGGATTACGACTTTCGCCTTCTTTACGATCTTTAATGAAACGAAGCCCAGGTTACACAAGTAAATTGGCAAGAGTTCTGAAGAAATCAGTTTAGGTTGAAGTGGGACTCGAACCACGCTTCATGGTTTAAAGCGCGATGCTCTAAGCACATGGCCACGGACGCCCCATTTTATTTCCGAAAACAGCCAATTTGAAAAAAAAAATCCCGGTACGGGATATTGACATATTGCAGACAAGAAATTATTTGTGTGCAATAACAATACAACATGAACCAAACACTGTTAAATTATTAAAAAGCCCGTGGCGACATGTATATTTGGCGCCACGGAACTTGAGAATTTACTCAAGTCTGAGAATATTATCTACTTGGCCTGCTAAACCAATCAAATTTCAATATTAAATTAAGTTGAGTATTTTTTTTTAGAATTGAGTAATTCTTTTCCAGGCCAAGTTGTACACATTGAATATGATTTATAGACACTCCCTTGTAGTGATTGATAATTAGCATTTGGCGTTCCTTACAGTTTTCGTTTCCATTTTTGTGACAGCCCAATCACTAACGAAAAGAACATGAAAACATCAACACAAGAATGACGAAAAACAATGCCATACAACAGTTAACTTGTATATGTGTACAGAAAGTATGCAGTGTATATTTTAAAGTATATGCTTCAAGTCATTATCAAGTAAATGTTAAAATCTAACGAATGAGTCGTGTTGATAATCGTTTATAACTTATAATTTTAAAAGTACTGTTTTTAATTGATTGAAATTTAAAATACATTTTGTTAAGAAACTTTTTGTGGCGGCGAGATATACTGTGATATCAATCTAAAAACTTAATAGACCGAGACATTTGTTCGAATCAAAAACCGGTATATAACGACCCAACAACTACATTTGAACAATTAACTCAAAATAGTGAAACAATGTTTAGTACAGTTTATATAGCCTGGCGGGTTGATTCCAGTGATCCTTTTCTGGACCTGGACCGGTTAAAATATATCAAAATTACAATAGTAAGGACAATCATTCTTGTCTGTCATAGTACCTACGGGTATTCGTTTGAAAAAAAAACCGCATCCGTATGATAAATGATAACAAAGAGGTTGCCATGCCCCGCCACGTTATTTGATTCTGTCAATAGCTGCATACAATATGAGTATATCCAGGTACACGCCACATGAATATATACACGTACACGCCACGCCATGTTATCTGAATCTTCTAATTGCTGCATATAATATGACTATATTCACGTACACGCCACGGTACGCCACGTGACAATATAGGGCCTACACGTACACGCCACGACACGCCACGTGACTATATCCACATACACGGCACGCCACGCCTTGCTACGTTTTCTGAATCTGTCAATAGCTGCATACAATGTGACTTTATCCACGTACACGCCACCGCACGCAACATGAATATATACACGTACACGCCACACCATGTTATCTGAATCTGTCAATAGCTGCATATAATGTGACTATATCCACGTACAACTGAAACAAAAGTGTTGAGTATAAACACAAATCCTTTTATTAATTTGCCTCTGTATCCGAAATGGTCATACATTTAGCAGGATCCAGCATATTAGATGATGTATTGTGCTAGTGATAAATTGATTTTTTTATTCAAATGGAATTGAAAAGCCAAAATAATCACTTTGTATACATTTAGAGTAAATTTAAATGCCAGTTTCATCTCTGTTTAGATTAATTAACATATCCATATATAACAATATATTATTTGTACTGACCGGTCATGTTCGAGAGAAGATAGACCACGCTATACCAAGTATCACAAAACAATATGATTAGACATAATTAAAAACTTCAATTTTCCAAAAAAATTCCGAATACCTTCGTTTTGAATTATTATCCTAGAAATGCTAGCACAGTTTCCGGGTACTTTGTAAATACAAGTAGTTATCATGATACAATACTAGACTTTTAAATGATCTTAGTCGAAGGTGACTCAAAAATTAATGGGATCAGGGCCCTTTTGCACGTAACATGTGTTACTCAAATCTGATAATATATTACAGGGAGATATACTGGTAAAAATACACGCCTAATATATGATATAATGCCATATGTAGAGGAGATATATAGTAAAATTTATATAACCTGGCGAGGTGGAGTCTTGTGAATCCTTCCTTGACCTGGACGAGTTTAAATTTTAAGTAATAAAGCACAACATTAAAATTACAATGGATACAGTTATCGTTTCTACTTGTCATCATACATATGAGAGTATCCAGTGAGGAATAAAACATTTTCCCCGTGCAGCTTGTCATAACCGAAACGTGAATAAAATCACTCGTATGATAATCAAAAGGTCACTTAGCCCCGCCATCTTATCGGACAATACTTGGACAGCTCTTTTTATAGATTTTGAAAATCAATTCCACTCCACGTCCATTATAATACGACAAACTGGAGCTAAAACTACATGTTTTTCAGCATGATGAACAATTACGAATCTCAAACAGGATGGACCAGGTGACCGTAAGGAGTCAGTGCCCCCTGTTAGCATTCTCCACACGTGGCAACTATTCCATGGAAATCTATCGAGTTAGGAAAAGGGTCAATTAAATGTTTAATTAAGAATTAAAAAGTTTCAAAAGAAATCAGTGTCTTAGAGCATAACAATAAATTACATAAGCTCAGAAAAATAGGAAGAAATATTTCATACATTGAACAAGATAAATGGAAAATGTAGTGTAGACGTTTTTCAATTAGATGTGACATAGAATTCTACCGGTTTCGATATCAATTTAACCACATGATAATCAGTTTCTTTTGAAATAGAAAAAAAGCATAACATTAAAATTACAGTGAATACAGTTATCTTTCCTACTTGTCATCTATAAAAGTTGTAAAAATCTATATTTTGACTTAATACTCATGAGAACATTTATTGTGGTAGTTCTGTATCAAGATTGTTTTCTAAAATGCTCGTCACAGAGAAAAGAATTTTATATTGCTTGTTAAATGAGCTAAAATGTATCATTATGACATATTGGCTAGTATAAAGCATAACTCGAGTATATACTGGTTATTTCTAGTACTGTTCCAAACACACAGACAAATTATAACATATGATTTCAATATGTATGATTTGATTTGAATAATAGTCAAAGTCACACTGAACAATTTGTCAGTTATATGGGCGGTGCCCGTTTTTAATCATGGAAGAGAGATCCCGATTACAATGTACTCAGGAAGAGACCACCAGCTTTCCGCAAGTAAACTGTCAAACTTTCTCACAAAAGTCAGCTTAGGTTCCAGTGAGACTCAAACCTGCGTTGACCAGAAATGAGATACTTCATGGTTCAAAGTGCGATGCTCTAACCACTCGGGCACGGAAACCCTTGGATACGTTTTATGAATCAGTGGAAGAACACTTACCCAACGAGTGAAGCGTTTGGGGATCGAATCCACTTTCCTGTATAGCTAAAAGTGTTTTCACAAGACAATAAATAATAGAGAGCGCAGCTCAGTAAAAAGTTAACTAAACCCCATATTGTTTTCAATACATGTATATTCAAATTGCAGTATAAATTAATTCAGTAGCAATAACAGGTCACAGGATAAACAGATGATTTGTGTCTTAACATACAGGCTGTATTTGAACTCGGGTCAGAAAAACCACAATGTTTCGACAAGTCTCGCGAGTGTCGGTTTTCCTAATCCTCGTTTTCGTTTTTTTTTTACCCTAGACAGTTCAGTGGTGGTATGGAGTTCTGAAGGAGTACACAACTCATTAACACCAAATTTATATGTCCAAATGAGCTCATCACAGTCGGAAACGACGATTCAATACCTTTTATAGAACAGGTAACACAACAAACAAAACCATTACACCGACCAAAATATTGAATGCGTACGCCATTCCTGAAATTCCTATGACCACAGTTTATTAATCAACAGTTTGCCTCGGTATATTTACAGTCACACTAATTGTCAGCTGAACGAATATATAAGGTCATTTTTGAGGCATATATACCAAACGCAGCTCATAAAGTTGATAATAAGGAAAGTTGGCTAAAATGATGGCAAAAACATCATGTGTGTCGTGTAAATTTCCTGTCAATTTCCCGGCCGTGTCTATACTGAGTATGTTATAAAAGTACGAAGAGCATGTGTTTAAGTCTGTTCTGTGGTATATTTCATTTCAAGAACGCTGGGATGCATCGCATTTACATAGATTTCAAAACTGTCACTTTTAATATACAAACATCCGCATGTCAAATTAAGGGTTATGAATCACATTTGTTTTTGAAAATCTTCTGAATGATATTTACTTCGTATAAATAATTGAATATATAGGCCAACAATGGGGCTTTTTGTCATGGGAATACTGGTTGCTTGCTCTAATGACAAAATGTTGCTTTTATCTACTATACCGGTAAGGTAGATCATTCTACATCAAACAATCTTGTACCATATACAAACTACATGTTTATTGCAACACTTCTTATTATGAAGTGATAGCCGATTCAGCATATCACCATTATATGTATACTACCGGTGGATATATGACACGTCAATGGTACCTTTAACAACGATATAAAACCTCAGACACAAAGGTATATTTTAATTAGTTGTTGTTTAACGTCACACTCTAGAATCTATGCTCGGCACTTATGGCCATTGAATAGTGAGGGTTCTTTAACGTGCCGACACCTACTGTGCTACGGGACCTCGGTTTTTACTGTCTCAGTCCGAAGGGCAGGAAACCAACCTTCCGCCGACTGGCCTCGAACTCACGACTTCACGATCAAGAGTCGAGCAGAGCCAGGCCGGTGTAAAGACGAATAATGACCCCCGTCGAATAATGACCGGGGGGTCATTATTCTACGTAGAAAAATGACTCCCTAGCCGTAGAATAATGAGTCAAAACCGTAGAATAAATACCCGATTTTTCTACATGTTAGATCTATAAGAAAATGACCCCCATAGAAAAATGACCCCATATTGTAATTACATACTACACTCCTGGTAATAATATTTGATATTTTCCACAAACAAGATGTGTCTGTGAAACACTACGCCCCCGATGGCAACAAAATCCGAAAAGCTAGTTAGCATGAAGTGCATAGGCTGACCCTGGTGTCATTTGAAACGGCGTCAGTTTCATGCGAGCCCCCCCCCCTCTCCTGCGTGAAACTGAGGTCTATAATAAAACAAACTTTCGGTCACGCGGCCTTTATCAACAGAAAGAGGATAACACGATTTTGCAATTACTTGTATGTTTCATATACATCAATGCTGCTACTA
The DNA here is from genome assembly GCA_030159075.1 of Atrina japonica. Taxonomy (NCBI): domain Eukaryota; kingdom Metazoa; phylum Mollusca; class Bivalvia; order Pterioida; family Pinnidae; genus Atrina; species Atrina japonica. The sequence continues at coordinate 89,510 of BROG01000255.1, read as the reverse complement.
TTGTAATAATGGCTTCAGTGCTATCTTCTTAATTTAATAATATCCTCTTTTGCTTAATATAGGCCGCGTAGCCAAAAATATACAAAGAGCGCGTTTGTTTCATTTGTCTCGTTTATTTTACATTAGAATTATGCACATGCAAGGAATTTTATGACAAAATCGACGCAACGCCAGGGAGCATGGCTGTCAAGTTTGAATTGACTTCGAAAACTAACGGCATATTGAATGGTTATGTGACTGGACACACAATTCAAGTGTTACCATTATTAGAAAATGCATGTCCAATGGTTCGAATAGCCTGTGGAACAAATTATGTTCCCTATCACGTCCTAAATAATGTAACTGTATATGGCAATAATTGCCTTATTTGAATAAATTCAAATGTGTTAGAAGTAAAATATAAATACTGAAGTCTGAGTCCAGAAAGCTTTAATCCAGAAATTCATGACAAATTAAGGTAAATGCTCTCAACAAGTATAAAATATGCAAGTCCCAAATGGGACGGGACTAGGTGTCCGGAGGAATCAGCGCCCCCTGCTGGCTAGCCACACCCGTCGCACATATTCAGTTTGTCAAATTCGGTGATGTCAAGTTCGGTGATATTCAAATTTGATGATGTCAAGTTCGGTCACCTGAGGAACTGCTAATCTAAAGATATAGGACCAGGTGTCCGGAAGGAGTGAGCGTCCCCTGTCGGCTAGGCACACCCGTCGCAAATGTTCTATGGAAACCTCTCTGAATTGGTAAAAATGTCATTTTCGGTAAGGTCATGATTAGGTGTAATGTCTGATTGATTCTTTTTACTGTTTATTGTCATGCCCCAGAATGTCATTTAACACGGGAGAGGGGGACTTCATATTGTGTTGTAAGATCCCCGGACCGTAAAAACTTCCTCAGGACGATAATAATGGCGTAAATTTACAGGGGAGCTTAATTAGTTATGCAAATTATCCCTTAATTAGCATATTATTCTCTTGGAGTTTTAAAATGTCCTGTCTTAATGGAAAGCCCATTTATTTCTTGACCGACGAAAGAGTTCACTTTTTCCACACCACGCGTTCTCAATTGATTTTAAACATCTCCGGAGGATAATCTGCAGCTTTAAGGAAAATTTGTTTGACTTAGCGCTCCTGGGCTAAATCAGAAATCCCGGTATGACCCATGTGCTCCTGTAGATGTAAAGACTAACGGCTTGTCCATGGACGTGTATGGGTATAAAATACACAATAGACTTATAAATGTTATAACATCCGATAAGTCACAAAAATGAAGTGGTATCCGGGTTTCGAAGGTCATTAATTATTTTAAAATTTATGAATCAGAATTAACAAATGAGTTGGTTGAAAATAATCGCAAAAAAAAAAAAAAAATGCATACTAGTATTATCTGAAGTATAAGCGCCAACATGCGCCATATCTACGAACTTTCAGAACACCATACATATATAAAAAGAGTACATATTAATAACATTTATCGAGAAATCAAGTCGGTTTATAAGGGGTTTATTCTATGGGGGTCAATATTTTTTCACGAGGGGTTTGCAATTTTTGGGGCTGGTGCCACTTATTCTACGGTCGAATCCCCTAAAAAACGTCGAATAATGACCGGGGGGTCATTTTTCTACGTAGAATAATGACCCCCGGTCATTATTCGACGGGGGTCATTATTCGTCTGTACACCGGCTCATAAATCTTCAGGATAACCTGTATATATACTATGATATATATATATATATATATATATATATATATATATATATATATATATATATATAGTGTTACTTGACAAACACCCACTCGCCAGAGTGGGATCGGGTACCATGGATCACCCCGCTGTTCAGGTAACACCTACCGAAATCAAGAAATAAGCGAGTAATAAATCCTTGTCACAATTGGTACAGACCACTGAACAACCGATATCGAACAGGGAACTCAACATTTCACTCAGTAAAACAGAATAGTCGCAATCAAGACGCGATTTTCAATAACCCTGTGCCAACGGCTCGTTAGTAAGTATTGCACTGAATACATGGAATGCATCTTATTATATCTTACATAAGGTTATATTGTTCCATTTTTTTATAAGTTCAAGCCATCGACAGGTATATATTCTGATAAAACACCTTTAAGCCGCCCTCGTATCATAATTATTAGTGATGACTATATATGTCTCCGATCCTCCGAAATAGCCATGGCCGAAAATAAACTGTGGCTTTGATATCTTAATCTGAGCGCTAGGAGATATTTCATTTTGGAACTTGGATCATTCTCTTTGTTCGTCATACGCTCTATCTCTTTGCCACTATGTGCGGTTTTTTTTCAACATGTGGTAATCAAATCGAACACCAAGGATTTTTCAAAATATTTTGGAACTTTTGCTTGGGCTTTTAGAATTGAGAAATTTAGCAATTTATTGAAATCGGAAAAACGAAAATAAAATAGACAAAACTGTTTGAAAACACAAGAATATCTTCATTTGCCTTCAATTGAGAAATTTCAACGGTAGATTTCGAGAAATGCATAATTTTGCATTGGGGATGGGGCCTTATTACGGCCAATACATTATGATTGAAAATCCATGAACGCACGAAAAACTAATAATAACAACAAACAAATCAGAACCTCTGTTTCATTTCGTTTATTACGCATACTATCTGAAGATAAGCGTTTACAGGTAAGAAGGTTCATGCTAACACTATTTACAATTTGTCTACCACTCATTAAATGGTTATCATAGAATATAAATATTTTATGCAGAAAATAAGAAACTATATACAGTCACTTAAATAATTTAGGTAGTTTTTCAACAGTCCTTGAAAGTTGTACATTTCTTGTCACTCACGGCCATTTAATCTGCAATGATATAGATCACGTTATATACTGAATCGACTCACAAAGCCTCTGTAAAATATACATTTTTCTATTGTATTGACTCAAAAACACATATTTCACTTTATATGTGAGGAAGTCGTTTAAGGTAGTCATTATAAAATAAAAAATACAGTAATTATTAGATTTTAAATTTCTTCTCTCTCAATTAGAATTATCTATTGATCTTAACAATATATACATGTATATATAAATATACTAACTATTTCTTTTTTCCTTTCTTAAGAAACACTTTTTCCAGTGCCATCATTGGTGATTCGAATGCGACAGAAATCACAAAAGCACACATGTACGACAAGACCAAGTTAGCTAAAAATAGTGTCACCTGTAATTAGAATATAAATATATGTCAGGTAGTATATCAATCTTATAGACAGGTAGATGAGAATTTGAGGGGAAATAAAAAGATATATCGAGAGACAAGATAGATGGCTTGATCAATTGATGGGGGATTAGATAGATAGATAGATAGATAGATAGATAGATAGATAGATAGATAGATAGATAGATAGATAGATAGATACATACATACATACATACATACATACACATAGATAGATAGATAGATAGATAGATAGATAGATAGATAGATAGATAGATGATAGATAGATAGATAGATAGATAGATACATACATACATACATACATACATACATACATACATACATACATACATACATACATACATAGATAGATAGATACATAGATAGATAGATAGATAGATAGATAGATAGATAGATAGATAGATAGATACATACATACATACATATACATACATACATACATACATAAATACATACATACATACATGCATGCATGCATGCATAGATAGATAGATAGATAGATAGATAGATAGATAGATAGATAGACAGGCAGACATACCGCCAACTGGTCTGTGTAGTACAACATATTTCTTCGACTCAGGTTGAGTTCCATCATTATTATCGGATGAACTAAGTATGCACTAAATGTAAGGCGACTAAATGGTAAAAACGGTTTCCATGATAAAAACGTGTTGATGTAACCTGAAATGTTTAAAATCGTTGTTATGGAAACGATAAAACCATTATCTTTGCTTATCGATAAAATTAACTGTATAACTGATTTTGATAACGTTTAAAGGAGCAACATCTGTGCTTGCCCCAAAAAATATTTTTTTTTAAATATTTTCCTACTTTTATTTCTACATGATATATAATAACAAATAATATCTGTACCCAGGCATAAAAATCTTATATTTCTATATATTTTGTGAAAATAAGGTCAGGTTCAGGTTCAGTGTGTTTTTTGTGCAAAGAGTAAGGTTGAATTAATGTATTGCAAGTGAAAAAGTGCCAAACCTGGTTTTCTCAAGCAATTTTCACAAAATATATAGGAATTTAAGAATTTGTATGCCTGTGTATATCTATTTTTGTTGTTGTATATCAATCTACGTAGTAAAAAAGGAAGAAAACTTTTTTGAACACAGCTAATGGCCCTTTAAATGTAGAATCAGAATATGAATTTCAAGTACAATGTACATATACCTCAGTCGAATGTCATATATTGTCTTGGGTCAATTATATACTATCCAGTCAATAAAAGTAACTATAGAGATAAGAGAAACAAGCCTGGATAATGCAATGTAAGAATCAAGTGTAATTTGAAGTTATGACAAGTGCGTGTGCGACGTCTGATATATTTGAACCCTTTCAACCCCTCACCCCATAATAGACTGGTCTTATACAATAGAAAAGAGCAGACCACCTAGATAGGGGTGAAAGTGTCAATATCAATATCAATATAACTCATTAAGAGGTCAAATGCCTATCAGAGAAGATAGGGTATTTATGCTTCTCCAAAAAGCAAGCGGAACAGACGATTTTTAAAGTCTCAGTCACAACCGACCGTACTTCCACTCTACGAGGTATGTACGGCAAAAATCGCCAAAGAACGCACGGGTCTCGCACGGCTTTCTTGTGGAATTTCGAGTATGCAGACTGCCCGTAAGCACATACGATGGATTTTGAGCATGTCCAACAAACAAACATAATAGAGTTCCACACCACACTAAAAAAAAATTTCAGTTAAATGGTAGCGGACAGTTTTTTATGGTGGAGAAAACCTGGTTACAATGTACACGGGAAGAGAGCCACAGTCTTCCACAAATATTGAAACAGACGAAATAACAATGTTTATTGAAATTATCGGTGCCATGGAAATTAATAATGTGCAAAAACTTGTGATTGTTACATAAAATAATGAATATAAAATGTATTGAAGAAATGTACCTCCATGTCCTGTGCCACAGGAAAACACTACCCATGAGATGGCAGCACCCCAGACAGTTTTGGAAATAGAGTTGTAAAGATTGGCGGCAAATCTGGAAACGTATTTACCACTCAACGTATCATATGAGCCATATACAACTGATAATGCGGACACAGCGGCAATAATCCAACCGAACACGTTAACAACCTGGAAAAACACAATCAGAATTTAGAGGATGTCTTGTCATCATTGTATCGTTATATCGTTCTTATTGATGTGTATATGTATTACCCTGTATCAGTGTGGCAATATATTATTAACTCATTCACTCCTAAAAACACATTTAGACTGACAAGGTTATAGATGCAGCTAATTGTTTTGTTTTTGTTTTTTCGTTTGTTTGTTTGGGGTTTTTTTTGCAAGGAGGGGGGAGGTGTTATGCGTTAATAATTTTCTATGAGAATATTAGTCTAATACGGGATTTTCTGCTCAAAGAATTGGAAATTACAGAAATAAGCCAACATTGACAAAACTAAGCAAATATTAAAATAAATATTTAAAAACTTAGCCAATAATGAAGTTATGTTAGTATGTTGAAATTCAAGTGAGAGCAGCCGCTATTTGTCTATCAAATTGAACTATTCGCTTTGTCTCAGGCAAAACGACAGACCTTGGCACAGTAACCAGACCAATAATGAAACGCTGATTAATACCCCTATATCATCATATTTCCTCGGGTATCAGCCAACACAGACATCACTTACTAAACCTATGATATCAAATACAAATATGTAGATCTTAAAAATAAAATGAAAAACTTATATTAATAAGAGGTCAAATGAAGAACTGATGTATATTCTGTTGTGTCTTTTGGGCTCCTTGTTGTTGTACGTAGGCGCCGCCAAGACGTTATCACTAAAACGTTTTAATTACTGACAAATCAAGTTTCTATTAAGCCAACAATATCAATCTTGGATTTTGCTGTAATTCATTACATCCCTAGTTAAGACACATCACCAAGCCTTGTGAATTTCTCATACAAACTAAAAGTAAATTAAAATAGGTGTTTTTTTTCACATATCGCCGCGTGCACGGTTGTCATAACTTTCGCTTTCCATATGTTTTATTTCTCACATGATGAGTTATTTAATTTATAACCACTTCGACTTATAAAAATACAAATATTTAAAAAAAAATGTTAAATCTGTCATTGTTCATCATGGGTTCTGTACAGTCCATGTAAACTGACTAACAGGTGCATCCACTCACGTAAGAGATGATGATCAGACAGATTTTAATTATCCAGTTAGGTTATTAATGTTCAACTGTATTAACAGGCATTTTTCCTAGGTCTATTTTGGGTCCGGTTACAAGACCATTCCCAATGCAAAAATGACTTGTATTTTCCCAAATTGGAATTTAAAGATAAAAAGTATTTTCAAACAATTGCCTCAATTGAGTATTTCTATTTTATTAAAAATATTATATATTTTCTCAATTTCCCACACCCTTGACCCAGATGTTTGGAGGTAGGAAAATCCTTGGTATATGTCCAAGCCATTCCGACATACCTTTTTAATTTTACATTTGCCTTTTAGTTTGTACAATATGAATCCCGTTAACATGCCGATAATGTACGGTCCCATTCTGCAGTATGGCTTTAAGTAGTACTTGAAGAAATATGTATCAAAACCACTGAAATTAAATAGGAATATGTTATTTACAAAAGTAATCGCTTGACCAGTGTCCAGCGCGACTAAATACAATAATTACGTAGGCATAAGACCTATGCCACGTGACTACAATATATAATGGCTTGTTGAATCGACCAAACATAGTAAATACGCATGCTCAAGACTTATGCCACATGACTACAATATATAGTCGCTTGTTTAATTTCTGGATGTGGCAATTGAGGAAAAACGTTATCCCTCATTCATATAAAAATCATTGAATCAAGTATATTATTTCCCCATCAAAAATGAAAATTAGATTAAGGTAATCCAAAAGTTGAATATAATTAAACCTTTTCTATGTTTTCTATGTTTTATTAAATGAGCAATTATTTTATTATTATTTCGAATTTTATGTAATAACCATACAACATTAACTAGTTACAGTAAAAAATCTTACGCTACCAATGAATAATCGAATAATAAATCGACAAATTAGATATATACATTTAATGGTATCAACATGAAGAACAATTGCTAATCCCAAACGGGATGGAACCAGGTGTACGGAAGGAATCAGCGTTCCCTGTGAGTCCGCCACACCCGTCGCAAAGCTTACATGGAAATCTCTAGGGTTCGGTGAAAAGGTCACGCTCTGTGTAAATATCATCCGTTGAAGAACTGTGAAGAAGTCTCCGCTAATATTATCGAATTGAAATTTCACATGGTGATGGAACATATTAATGACAATCACATGTGACCTTGAAATTCAAAGTACATTCCTTTTACATTATAAGATTGCTTTAAAAGAAAATGATTCAAATTCTGGTCATACACATTGTTTGGGTTTCTTGCTGTCTATTTGATTGTTTGATTTTTTTGGATTTGGTTCAATCTCATATTATAGTCATACATAAAAGGTTTTAATATCTACTTACTGAACAGGGTTGCTTTCATCTATCACCAGCATAGATACATTTAGGTTATATATTACTGATACAATCCAAGATGCCACCCATACGGCCACAAGAACGATTCCCATTACGACGAGTCCAATCTTTTCAAAGCTGTAAAAGATAGGTCATAGCTTTACTTATTGGCTATTTGAACAAACGTTCGTGACAAAAAACTTTTAACCTAACATCCGAAGCTGTGCTTTAAAGAAGACATTTTTTCCATACCAAGATTACCCTTTCAATTCCTATTCGTGACGGTGAAATGATATTATACTAGGCAGTCTACCGGTTCTAGACATCTACCCATATATTCAAATGGTAATTTTATATTCCAGTATTGGCCAAGTTACTATTTATTCGCGAATATTAAACCATTCATTCTTATTTAACCATTCGTTCCGCCGACTCTAATGTGTCATCTACAATAAATACCATAAACAACAACACACAAATTAATCATCGGAAAAGAACCGGATAATATATAGAAGTGGAATCAGGTGTAACGACAGAGCTATCATCTCCTGTCAATGGGTCACACCTGCCATACTATTGCAGTTAATTCCAGACACGAGTTCTGGACACAGTGTAGACGGATTATTAACAACTATCGAGGTAAATCAAGACCCGAGTTAGTGAATCTTTACAGTTAAAGATATGGAAGGTTTTACAACTGTTAGAATTTGAGATACTTACTGATAAAGAGGATACAGAATAAATGGACTGACTACGAAGAATTGAATGTCAGTTGCCAGATACCAGGCCCATGTCATGCACTGAAAAGTATATCATATGATGAGTTAAATAATGTATGGCATTTTGTATAACAACGTTTAAATTTATTTATATTATGGACCGCATAACGAAAGTAGAAATATAGTTTCCAAGTAATAATAGATGTAACTCGTTGAATTATATATTTTAGTTTTGTAAAACGTCGAAGATAGTGTATAAAGGTGCATGTACATAAAGAAACAAAAATGAGGAAATAGCGATGGATAATTGAAACTCCTAGTCCATTAGAATACTACAAATTGGATTTAAAATGTACCCGACATGAAAAACAAATTGCGCATCTCAAACGTGATGGGACTAGGCGCCCAGATGGAGACAGAGTCATCCTGTTAGCACGCCACACCCGTCTCAAATGTCGAGAATACTTTCGAGTTTTGTAAAAGGTCAATCTCGGTGAAAACGAGTTTTATATCTGACAGAATATTATCTAACGTTCTTGAGAGGGTTACTTCATATTAATTAACAAGACCATACAACTTCCTTAGTGACGATTTCAAGGATTCAACAACGTATCCCTGTGCGAGTAGTTTATTGGCGAGTCGTTTGTCTCCCAAAATACAGCATTCATAAGAGAAGCATGGCTTGGTGTAACGTTTACGTTGTGAAAGGAAAACGAGTAAACAGTAACGAATGATTTGAATACTTTTAATAAATGACAATTTTGAAATACCTGTGTGTCCAATGACTCAGGGAAATTATTTATAAATAGCACATTGTACCACCAGGTATCTTTACAGTCCCCTACTTCCTGACCCTCGTGAGGCCACAGTGGTCCCTCTCCAGCATATTTGAAAAGGACTACGTAAATCATAAGTACCATGAAATAAGGAGGCGAGATCCTGAAAATGATAAAAAGTAATGATGGTATCTGCATCGAAATTACTACTACTTGTAGTACTACTATCTTTTCTTATTACATTATATTTATTCATCTGGAAATAATTTTTGCCCCCGTTTAATATTCGCCATTTTTGCTCTTAGATGGGAGAGCAAATTTAAAATGAAGGCTAAATTTTCCAGTCTAAATAACTGAAGCATGAACATTAATGCCAATTATGACACTGTGGTGATAAAGGTCGAATTTAACGTCGGATGAATAAATTTTCTTTTCGTAAACGGGCAAAAATACCCAAGGGCAAAACTTTCAAGGTATACAGTATTTCTATAATGGCGGTCTTTATATTTCACTTTGGTTTTACTTGTAGAGGAAATTAAGAAGTACGCTTCAAAGTCCAGATTTGACTTGGACGTTTTACAACAGGAAATCCCTTTTGCAAATTATTTGGAAAAAATGACAGTCACATGTTTTTGGAATGATAACTAAAGCCAGATATACACGTTTAGAACACAAAAAAGTTGACATTTGTCTGTAGCAAAGATATAATTTGTGATCTTTTCAATTCAGCTTCAGTAAATTCTTTCTTGAGAAGTTCAAAATTATAAAACAAAAATTCTTATTCATCACAAACCTCCAGAATCTGTGGAAATAAAAGAATGCCCAGTTAATCTTTCCTTTCTTGGCTTTCATTTCGTTCATGAGGAAATATGTCATAAGGAACCCGCTGGATATAGAAAAAAAACATAAGTTCAGGTGCTGGGTGAAGTTAGAATATATAATATGTGTGAACATGAACAAATTAGTGGCATATATATTGATCGATTTTGATTCCCGAAATCTTTTTCAATTTCAATAAGATTGCAAGGAGAGAGAGAGAGAGAGAGAGAGAGAGAGAGAGAGAGAGAGAGAGAGAGAGAGAGAGAGAGAGAGAGAGAGAGAGAGAGAGAGAAAGAGAGAGAGAGAAAGAGAGAGAGAGAGATGCTGATGGTGACCAATCATCCAAATTAAGTACCTGATTGCAAAAAAGGAATCTACAGACAGAAGACCATTAAGAACAACTTGTGCCGTCCATCTAGTATAGAAGTATTCAGTTGTATTGGGTACTTCAGCTGTGATAGGAATAAGAATGTTATATTATAGATGCATTCGTACGTCCTAATATCATACTGTGATAGGAATAAGAATGTTATATTATAGATGTATTCGTACGTCCTAATATCATACTGTGATAGGAATAATAATGTTATGTTATAGATGTATTCTTATACTTATCAGTGTAATATGTAACACCGAAATGTTATAACCAATTCCACATCTGACACGTAACAATATCTTTAAAATACATGTAATACCAAAGTTATAGTAGCAAAAAGGCCATGAAATATATGATCAGAACCTTCGTTTCTGTCAATAAGGATTCAACAGTTGAGCTTGAATTTAAAAATAAATGTATAGTTCCATAAGGGAAAAAGGTATCAGTGCCAAATACTAAACTTTTAATTATCTTATTTCTTAATGAGTTTAGAATTTAAAAAAATGGTGCTGTTACAATGAAATATTATTTTAGTATAGAATTGTCAGATGGTACAAACATATCAATTATTGCCTTTATCTATACTCTCCGGAAAAATATTCATACTGCAAATTCTTCTTCTTCAAACACCACCACCACCACTACACTACTACCACTATTACTACTACTACTACTACTACTACTACTACTACTACTACTACTACTACTACTAATACTACTACTACCACTATTACTACTACTACTACTACTACTACTACTACTAGTTTTACTGTCCTTGCTAAAAGAAGAACAATTAACTACTGATGATAACATGATAAACAGTGGACCATCCGAGAGTCCGCATTTAAATTCAAGTGTGGGTTTTAATAATTCAACTTCTTTTTTTTACTTTTTCAAACAAATTACTAAAATTGTATATTTCATTATCATTATCGTTATTATTGCTGTTATCAATAATAATAATAATAATAATAATAATAATAATAATAATAGTTATATAAACCAAAGCAATTGCTCAAAATGATCGTTTCTGTTCGTCATCAGTTGAGCTTGAATTTGATACAAATGTACTCTTCCAAAAGAAAACTTGGTATCATACAAGGTTCAGTAATCAAACTAAATGTTTTACCAAATCCGTCTTAGAGTACTCACTGTGAAATTGAATGTCTTAGCTATTAGACATTTAGAACTTAAATTACTGACAGAAATGTATAATAAAACAGAACTCTTACATCTTATGATCAGAGCAAACACGTAGGAATGCCCTAAGATGACCCATGTCATGCTGATGAATCGAATTCCATTCACGGCCGATAGGGGTCCGGGGTCTTCACTAACACTCAGCAATTTCTTTGTACTCTCATATACAGAAAAGCACCTCAGAACCTTTGCTAAAAGCGCTGTAAAACAAAATTCATAGTTACAACTTAAAATGACGTTGTCACCTGCTACGGTAAATTAACAGACATTTATAGATAATAATTGATGCCAAAGTGTTAAGATGAAGGCTTTCCATGACATAATAAACAATTTATGTCCTTGGCTGTTTACCTGAAGCAATCCTATATCCAGAGGGCGCAACCTTCATATCACCCTACAACTAGGGACATAAACTGGTTTATCGAAAACCGCGTTTAATGTCAACGTTCCGCAAATTTTACGGTAGGTATACTAGTCTTGTTTGCGACTACTCTGTTTCACTAAGTGAAATGTTCAGTTGCCTTTTCGTTGGCGGTTGTTGAGACGTCTGTACCAATTGTGACGAGGATACACTCCTCACGTGTTTCATTGGACTTGACTGTGGACTCACGGCGGGTGTGACCGGTCGACAGGGGATGCTTACTCCTCCATGGCACCTGATCCCACCACTTGGTTTCCAGAGGTCCGGGTTTGTCCATTTTTACCGGATTTGTATCTATGTCCTGGACATTCTATTGATTTATACTTTGGTATCTGAATTTTTTTTATATTATTACATACATGTGTAATCATACAGTTATAATACAGAGTTCAATACGCCCGTGCAATACGTAACGTCGAATATAAAACCACACAAATGTTTTTACCCATATAATCAGACTGCACTTTATCCTTGTAACGGAACGATTCAACACTAGCTACCGTTACAACGATGTCATGCAAACTGATGAAACGGATAGAAACATATGTGTAGTTTTGTCTATTTATTATGCCCCCGTCCTGAAAGGTCCGCCGGGGGCATCTGGCGTTTGGAACGTCCGTCTGTCTGTCTGTCTGTCTTTTTTGTTTATCTGTTTGTCTGTCCGTAATTCCTTCCCACTTACATATAAAGTGCAATATTTCAAGTTTGGATTGTCACATAGTATTCAAATTTAGACTGTAAGTCCATCTATGCGTTGCTCATACGTCACTGACATCACATGCCCTTGGGTGGGTTGGGGTGGGATTAAAATGTAGGACAAATTTGTTGGGACCGAGGATATTTATGTTTTACAAACATATCTTGTAACGACTTCAATATACTTCAAGTTGATTGTCAAACTTTAAAGATTGATAGAATTATTTAATTTCACATTTTCACCCACTGAAAACGGTTTCTGATGTCTGTCATTGCTGTTGTTTTGATGTATATTACGAAGAATGATAACTCTGATTGCTATAATAGCGAGGTTCAAAGGGGCACGTGCCACAGGTGATATTATGTTTTTTGTTTTGATTCTCTGGGGCGCGTCATCCAGGGTAATATGATGTTTTGCAAACTGGTCATATAATTAAGCAAATCATGAATGTATATGTTAATTTATTTACATGATGACCATTGGACAAATTCTGGCGTCAGACAACAAAGACGTAAATGTCCAGCATACAGAAATTATTGATAAAGAGAGTACTACTTTTACCTACAGTTAAAATTCAGACATCAAAAGTATGACGCTGATTAAGTCTATATCAGAAAGATATATCAGAAAGTTGAAAAATTTGATTTGATAGGCAAATTGTATACGCACATTTCTTCTTCCGAGAATCATATGAAGTGTCTTTTTGAACAAGCGGAAGCTTTTCCGTTTTGGTGTCATGTGATATGCCGTTTTGTTGCACCTCATTTGGGTCGTCATAACTTGATTTGCATCTTTCAGCTTCCTGCTCCTCAACCCAGACTGAGTAAAAATCGTACGCAGTTGCCAGTGCCAAAAATCCAGCGTAAAGACTGCATATGAATCTAAAAGAAAACAATATTAATTCGTTTATAGGGTACATGTATATATTTAAGCATTGACTTTAATGTATCAAAATACGTTCAATTGTACTGTTCAATTTTTAATATGCAATTAACAAGCTAAGCAAGCTATACAATAATAGAGCGGTCAAATTTCGGTTTATTTTTCATACACTGAAAATAAAAAAAAATCCAATGCATATAATCAAATTTAAATTATAAAAATAATTTACAAGATACTAAATTTTAATCATCAATGTATAGCGGTTCTAATGTCCGAAACATTATTTGCGTGTATGAATACATCGAATACAACTAGTGCCCTGCTTATTGTCCATAATCAATTTCACACATTTGAGCCAGCAAAAGTTTTCAAACATTTCAGGAAAATGAATATGAAATTAATATTGTAGTCAGTGCAAATGTATTTCGATGAACAATTAGACTTAACATTTCAGTCAAAGAAATTATTGAAATTAGATTAGATATATATATATATATATATATGTGTGTGTGTGTGTGTGTGTGTGTGTGTGTGTGTGTGTGTGTGTGTGTGATGGTATGTGATTGTGACGCAAAATTAAGGGTGTAAGAGATACCATCTCTTGATATTGCGATGTGTCTCAAATCGAATTATTTGATATACAGGCATAAAAATTTCATTTTCATTTTATCAACAACAATAGTGGTTAATTCTAATGCAATCTGCTTGCTTTGCCTTATTGCATTGGTCGATGATGTTGAAAACTCGCAGGAAATTCACGTTTCATTGCTAGTTTTTATATATGACGTAACACAAAGCTCTGGTGGCTGAATTCGATCCACTTGCTGTATTTTACTGTTTACATATTTTGTAATACAATGTATATCGAAACATTTTTTCATTGTCTCGACTTTTTTGTTTCAAAAACGGAATATGAATATATCGTATAACTTAATCGGTATCAAAATTAACAAATCCATATGATAAATCTGTAACTATATTTAAGTGAATTAATACATTCAACAAAGTAATTTGGTCATAGATAAAGGTAGGAGCCAGCATAAGTTAACGTTTCTGTCATTAAAATGCTAAAATAAAATTTGCAGGCATTACAAAAGGGTTGCCATGTGACTGTTTTACAAAACCTTACAGGGTAACGGCAATTCCCCTGACGCCTCGCGGTGAAACTTCATTTCTGACAGGGGAATCGCCGTTACTCTGTCAGTTATTGTAAAACAGTCACATGATAACTCTAATGATTAATTATCATCAATAGACAAACATGCAGTTTTACATATCAATAATAGAATTATTAAAATATCATATTTAAAAATGGTGGAAAAAACTTCAGAGCAGCGTTCAACCATGGCTAAGTAGCTCATACAGATAACCTATTTTTACAACGGAAGTCCGGATTGGCATTATAATTGCATGCTCTTTCTACTTTAGTTATTAATTACCCTAGCCACACCAATCGCCTAAATAATCGTTGTACAGACAGGTACAATGAAAAACATACACATATATTGCGCAGAATAAAGAAACAAATTTGTCCTGATTAAGAGACAGAATTCGTTAATATTATTTTTAATGAATTAACCATTTTTGTTTTGAATTTTGAACAGGATACCAGAATTTTTACTGCGTCATATCTATACACATATGGTTTTTATTTCCCAATTTAATGTTGAACACATTTATAGAACATATAAATATAATATTAAAAGATTTAAATAGAAACCTCCGCCATTAAGTCTTAGATATATTTTAACTTTTTCTTAAAACTTGTATATTTCCCTTCATATTTTATGTACAATTATGTTTAACCCATGTTCATATGTTTATCCACCATACTAACTTTCCGCCATATTATTCTGTGAAGGTACTTCTTTGGTCATGGCGGCCAGAAGATCTCGACAAAAATTATTATTTAAAATTTTGTATTTATAATTAAAATAGTAGATCACTCTGATAAGTTTATCAACGTGTCGATGATTGAGAAAGATGATACAATATGCTTGAGAAACATCGCCTTAAAGAGCTAAGACATTCATAAAAAATTTATTCAAGAAGTCCGAAACGTTTTTGAAATGTACGCCATACCCAATCTTTTATTTTAGGTTTTATTGATATCAGGGATAAAATAAAATTACGTTAAGATTTGATTTTAGAAATTCAAGTACTTGGCAGAAATTTGCTAACGGAAAAACAGATTAACAGACAAACAGGTCGATCAAAAACAGTATACACAGAATTTCAGAGACATAAACATATGCCATACTTACATTACAATAAGAGCCTTTGTGTCGAAATGATATTCATCTGGTTTGCAAAAGACTTCACGTTTTAGGGTAGTATTACCCAGAACGGGGTATCGTCTGGACAATCTACCATATACTGCAAAGGAATGATCATTGAATACAGAAATTTGTGATAGATAAAAATCAAAGAAGTGAAAGGACTAGTCAAAGTAAATCAGTTCTCCGGTATAGTATATTGATCACACACACACACACACACACACACACACACACACACACACACACACACACACACACACACACACACACACACCTAAATGTATATATGCAAGGGAGTAATTTAATCAGACGTTAGAGAGGATATATGATTGTGTGTATATATACGTGTATGTATCATAGTTAAACAAATCAGTAAATATCAACATTTATTTTAGCACTTGCAAAAAATATATTAACTTATTTCAAAGCTATTTTTTCATAAGATATATACAAAATAAAATAATGAAGCCTATATTAAGTTATAAAAATATTTAAGATCACTTACAAATAAATAATGTTTAGAAAAAAAATGAAAGTGAAAATTAATTTTGTGGTGATTTACACTGTAATTATTGCATAATCAAAATAATTTCTCTGTTACAATTTGTCACGTGCTATATATTAACACAGAATGCATTTGATTGTTTGAATTGTTGGTCATGTATGATCACTATTTTCATCACTGCCACGGGTAAACTTTTTACATACATAACGCATAATTTCATTTCCACACAAAATTTGAGATACTTGTACACAAATTTGTAAATGTTTAAGATAATGTTTTTCTTATTCTCTCTGATTTATATAAAGTGGCATTAGCTGAGTTTACCAAACAAAAATGTTTTTTTTTCTACTTTTACTATTTGTACTTGATGCGCAATAACAATTAAGAGCTAAACATAGGCATAACAAATTTTATATTCCTATATATTTTGTGAAAATAAGGTCAGGTCCAGTGTGCATTCCCAGTTAAGGTGCATTGGAGGAGCGACAGCGTCTAAAAAATCCAATTTCTTTAAATAAAACAATATAAAAACTGTCAAATGATATACACCGGAACCTCGCTATGAAGACCACCTTTCTGACTGAATCAAAGTGGTCTGGGCCTGGCACCATAAAACTTAAGAATGACTTAAGTTTAAAAATTTCACTCAAATCTGTCTTATCCTGAAATCTGATTGGCTGAGCACACCAATTTGAGAATATTCTCAGACTTGAGTAAATTCTTAAGTTTTATGGTGCCAGGCCCAGATTAGTGAGATATTACAGTGGAACCTCGCAATTAAGACCACCTTTCTGACTGACTCAAAGTGGTCTGGGCCCGAAGTCACCAAATTTACTCAGTACTCAAGCTCAACTAACTTTTCATGATTTTAAGGTAAAAACATGCAAACTTCATTCTGAAACTGGACATGTTTGTATATTGATGGCATACAATTGTAAATAATGATAAAAATTATTGCTTATTTGAAGAAAACTTTAGAAATATTAAAAAAATGTTTGAGTACGTACTCAATTCTTGAGTACCTTACTCAACGTATATATTCGTTTTTTTACAGAAAAATCATAAGTGTGTCGCAAAAATTTATATGTAAATGATAAAAAATCATAATATGTTTCCGAATCACTAAAATCCAAAAGTTTTATCAACAGTTTTATAGTCAAAATAATGAAATAAAAGTTGAGCTTGAGTATTGAGTAATTTTGGTGACTTCGGGCCCTGATTAGTGAGGTGTTACAGTGGAACCTCGCTATTAACACCATCTTTCTGACTGAATAAAAATGGTCAGTTAGTGGTTTCCTAAGCCTAATCGAGGTGGCCTTTAGGCGAGGTTCCTCTGTATTGTAACTTCACATGATATAGTTACTAGGACTTTTACTTACATTCCGGCTATATATGTGAAAGGGAAAAACACGAGTTTATAATGATAAATCTTCATACTCACATTGATCAATGATGACTTCAATATCATATTCGCTGCAGGTATTTGGAGCACAAATGCCAAGGTTCAAGGAATCGAATTGGTAAAATTTCATCGACTGAAATAATTATATAAATACCTTAGTGAAAGGCAACGGTAGGGAAGAACATCTTAGTTTCTTCAACTCTGTGTTAAAATTATTTTTATTTATCATTTATTTACGTCCAATCAACACTTGTACATATAACTAATTACAGGTGAAGTGCTACAATTTTTACCTGTGTTTTGGACAGATTGGCGAAGGAATAAAGCTAACATCTGTTAAAGACTGAGTGATTATCTGGTGCCGCGAGTCCAACCCGGGGGTGCCAGTATGCGAGCGATGAAATGTAGCGGATATACTACATGCTTGCCTTTAACGGTCAAAGTTTAAAAGATTTTTAAAAATTGACACAATTTCCTCAAATTAATCTTTAAAGTCAATTGTAAAGGTATGCTGTATAAAGCAACGCCTGAGTATTCAGACCCTTCATTTTGTATGATAAAACCTTTAAAGGTGTTTCTTCATAGATTTATACGTGTTTTTCTGTAGATAAATGACGCGTTGATCTTATTATTATCATTATCATTAATAAACATTTGTTTAGCATACTAGTATTCTCTATTGGATATAAAGTTTTGTAAAACACCTCTTTCGATTGGATGACAATGCTAGGTTAAATCTGTATAACCTACTTTTATATCACGCCAACCGTTGCTAAGACAACAAGAGCAACTGTTTAATATATCATCATCAATTGTTTATGTTGCATTTTTAAAATATCCTTATTAGAATTTAAAATCAAATTTAAAGGTTTGTACTTTTTCACTTTCACAAACTGTACTCTGCCTCAACCTCGGTTATTTTTAGCAAACAATTAAAAGTTAATGCTAATCCTTAAATAAATTGTTGATATAAGAGGCATAAAAAGCGTGTAATACCCTGTATCTCTTTTTTCAATTCCATTTGTGATATTGGAGATGTAATTTTAAAAGCAATAAAATTTATCTATATGGATTTTCCCCAGTGAGTAGTAAAATCATATAAGTGAACAAAAATAAACAATTGAATCACTATGATGTTCTTTGAAGAGTAATTTAAATTTGGTGAATTAGCTGAAATTTGAATATTACAACTTAATAACGCACCGGCAAGGATATGGGAGTGACATCATCGCCGGCAGTTTGGTTAACCGGCAATGCCGCAGAACAGTACTTTCCGGTAATATATCCATCTGGTTTTTTTCTGTGCTCAAGATCTTTGTATCGGAGTCCCTTTGCCTTTCTGCATTCATTGTAAGATCCCATCCACATAAGGTTTCCTTCCATAATTCCAGGTGGTGGTTTTCCGAAAGCATCTATGACTGTAGTTCATACCAAAGAAAAATAGAATAATAGTTCATGCTGAGATAATTAAAAGGTATTACCGCCCCAGCAAATTATATGAATTTTAATATTTATTTTCGTTGTTAACGTTGAATGAGAAAATACAATGTTACGGATTTTATGTCTTTTTAAAGACTTTACAGTCAAAATTTGCTAGACTCAGTTTCAGTGGTGTACCAGAAAGACAAAATACAACTATCTGTTATTTTATTCAGATAAAATGAAAAAAAGGTTCTCGAATCGCATAAGCCTAAT
>BROG01000255.1:25000-65000 GCA_030159075.1 Atrina japonica | reverse complement strand
TCACTATGCTACGGCTTATTTCCGAACTCTCTCGACCTAGTGCACCAATCGCGTGGCTCTCATGCACGACGCTGTTTACCATTCAATTCCATATAAATGACATTGGATCTTGAGATGATAGTTGTGAAAAAAGAAACATATATAAAGCACAAATATCACTATATTTCAAATCGATCTTAAATCAGAGGTGATGCAATTTGTGTAAATAAAACAGATATCAAGCACAAATAAAAAAATAACAAGGCACCTACAAATGACGATGCCCCGACTGGGGTTCGAACTCTGGATAATTTATATATATATTTATCATGTGTGTGTGCGTTAGGTACGTAACTGTGTGTGTGGTGAATGCATGATACATACAGAACTAACTATGATACAAGTAATCATTAACATTAAACATTAAATTATTATTAATATTACCAAACTTTATTTTCAATTTTACGTAATGGCCAAGATAATTTTTTCTGTCAATCAAACTTTATCAATTGAGCTCGAATTTAATAAAGATACATTTCCAAAAGAAAAAAGGGGTATCATATAAGGCTAAATTATAAATCTAAATGTGTTGCCATGTCTACGAAAACCTATAATAAATATCTTAACTCTAATAAGAATTAAGAATGAATGTATTTGAGCGAAATATTTTTTTGTATAAAATAATTCGGCTGGCACCCAAATACCAGGTACCAGACTGTATACTTCAACATTTTGGATATTTTCTATGTATATTGCATACATGTATTTGTAAGCAATGATTAAGTGGGAAAGTTTGCCAGTTTTCTTGCGGGAGGTCGGTGGTCTTTACCCGAGTAACCGGGGTTTCTCCTCCACCAATAAAAATTGGATGCCATCATATGACTGAAAGATTGTTGAGTACGGTATAAAACAAGAAATCAAATCAAATCAAAATCAAAAGTATGCAATGAAGGATATAATTGCTCATTTGAAAGAACCGAATCCAATGTTCTGCATGTGAATGAAAACAGAAACGATCTCTTCCTGTTTAAATAAAAGTTAATGTCCTCCAAAGGGAAGTATCAGTATGTGAAAGAACAGTAAAACCATCAAATTTCACGAATTTTCGGCCACTTGGCCTTTATCAAGTGAAAGACGACAATATGTATATCAGTTACATAGTATTAAATCTGCACAATACAAAGCTTCAGTGCAAATGTTTCATATTGTCGTCTTTCACTTGATAAAGGCCAAGTGGCCGAAAATTTGTGAAATTTGAGTGTTTTACTGTTTGTTCCTGTTTAGTCATACACAGAAGTGGTATAAGCAACTCCTTGGTCAAAACACTACAGTTGAGCTTGATTACTGAATCAATTTGTTAAACAATTATCTCAGGAATAATATGAAATTGGAGCAGGTGCTATGGGTGAGTGGGCATTTCTGGCTGATCACACGATGTGTCTCCGCAGAATAGTCTTTCTCGTATTAAGCAGTAAATCAAGAGAAATCATGAAATTTACCCGATAACGGAAGTGACCTCTTAATTGATGGTCTTAAATGTCAAGATATAATGATCGTGTATAACAATGTAATATTAAACTACATACATGTCAATATGCATATATCTAAATATCTATTTTACTGAAGCATCAATAAATTATATTATTAACATAGCTGAATTATATACATATAAGATTTGCGTTTTGCCAATTACTAGTTTAAAAGTCACTGCATGCGAATTTTACCACATTCCAATCAATTTATCGCGACAGCCATTAATTAATATTTAAATTTTTCCTCTTCTGAGACATATTGGTAAAGTTTTGAATTTTATATCGAAAACTGACCAGAACAATGTGAGATCATGTCATGAACGTATAAGTTGTGAAATGAAAACACCATAGGCAATAAGACGGAATCGAACATAAACTTTCCTTACGGACGATTTCAAGCGTTCAGAAACGTAAGTAAGTAGTTTATTGGCGAGTCGCTTGAATCGTAGAATAAAACATTCATAAGAAGAGCATGCATGACAAAACGTATAAGTTGTACGGAATATTACTACTCAGGGACGGTAGATTCAAATATGAAAATTGAAATCATCACGTTTGTCATAAAGGGGGGTGTGAAGTTGACCGTCCTTCCCAACCGGCAGGAGTAAATCTAGGTAAGAGGCAGATGTGTAGCTCTCTGTCGCCTCATTTATTTCAAGCCAACAATATACATCTGACAGGGGTAAATATGAAATTCTGATTTATCTATAGACAGGTCGTCGTCGATGTACCTGTAAGTAAAATTGAACCGTTATGCTAACTGTTTCTATCCCGTGAAAAGCAGATAAAGTAAGTTTCGATTCATACGAATACAAAATGAACCAGGAGAGGTGTCCATTGGAATGCCGACTATTTGCTGGAAAACATTTTCCGCAAAATCCACGAAGATGTTATCCACTAGAAACTCCAACATCTTGATGATATCGTCTTCAATGCACTTGTTATTGGATTCAGAGTATTCTTTTACATAATAATTAACTTAATTTTCTGTTTAGAAACTCTGCACATCTTTTTTACAATTTGGCCTCACCTGAAGCAGTCTTATTGACAGAAACGATCGTATCGAGCATTTATTTTATCCCGTTTTTGTGCAAAACTATACGTTTGGTGTTATGTTTAAATATTTTACATGTAAGACACATGTATTTATTCATCAATACTTTCTGAATGATTTTTGGTGTTTTTCGTTGCTACACTGAATTTTATTTTATGTACTTAAGTAACACCAATGTTTAATAACAACAGTTGCCAGTCGCCATCTATATTAATCCACATATAATATAAAAGTCGTTTAAATGTGTGTATGATGTATATTATACCAGATAAACGCAGATAACAGCTTATCACGAAATGATACATGTTATCATGTAACTATACATCAAGATGGTGTTCACATCATCCTGTCGGCTTTTCTGTTTCCTGTGCTTCTGTGCAGCACTAAATCCTGCAACGTCAGTGAAAACATCAAAACCGAAAGTCGGTGAGTATGTGATAAAACGTTACACCTGTAGTGAGTTCTGCAAAACACGTTTATTAACATTGAATTTAGACGACGAGAATAATGTTTCAGACTAAATAATGGGGGGGAGAGAGAAAAGGTTAGAATAACGTTGATCTGGCGTTAATATTTTCAAGAGGATAATGTTTGGAATTCAAATAATATCATTAGATTACTCTACAATGGTTTTAATATAGAATCTAAATGGTGTCACCGTCATTGTATACTTTTTACCTAGTTCTATAACTTTAAAGGTATACAATACAAGATAAAGGACACGCACGTAATACTCAAATCCGTATACTGTTGTTCAATTATTTACATAGTGACATAAACGTCAGGTATGTACGATAACCACAAATAACAAAATCATAATCAACACACAGACACAAACACACACACACACACACACACACACACACACACACACACACACACACACACACACACACATTTAACGTATATCCAATGAAATCTTTACAATGGTATCCTCATGACCTGTTTTAAGTCATCAAGATTGATTTAAGCATGTTGGGTATACTCAAATTAAGATTTAATAGCATCAAAATGAATGTTCTTCTGCAAGTTCTTGTCATCCATTTTTGTAGTAACACCAAATAATGCTCCGAATTTATGATGAAGCCATCGATGACGTCATATATATATATATATATATATATATATATATATATATATATATATATATATATATAAGTTATTTTCATCCAAAGTGTTATATAAATATTACTGTGATTTGAGATTTAGGACTTTCAATTCGAACAAAATACACATTGTGTAGCTACGTGATCAGAGTTTCTCAAGATAAAAACGTAAATTTAATTGTTTCTGATATTCAAGATAGTATTTAGGTCACAGTTCTTAAATATTTTTACATGTATGACTTCCATGATAACAATTTCGTCTCTAAGTCAGATGAAAATAACAATTTACAAATGTTTATTTTAAAAGAAAGTTTTTGTTTAAGCCGTGTCACACATAGACGATATAGCCAATGTATGAAATTAGGTGGTTACACAAAATACGTTGGTTAAGTTGAAAAAAAGTTTTGTGTAAACAACACGCTAGTTTACGCTGGCATAAGGTGAAGTACGCCAAGAACGTAAAACTTTCTGAAGTATTACCAGTATGTTCCGCATACGCTGTAGGTACGTTATACAATTGTTAAGAGACGTTCCTCGTTCTTCAGAATACGTCGATAAATGTTCACCATATCTTAAATTACAGCTAAAGTTCCACGTGTTCAAACGTTTTGAACTTTTTTATAAAGATTCTCATACGTCTGCTTAAAGTGTTAATGTGTGACAGAATCTTTTTGTTGTTTTAAATTCCATGTCGGTACATTCTGCAGTTGTGGTATAAGCCACATTTCGGTCAACGTTTCCAAATTCTACAGTTTGTTTTCTCTCTTTATCCATATTTCTACTTATGGAAAAGATTAGATAATATTTATAAAGATTCCCCCCTCGAGCGATCATTTGATTTAGTAATGATTTAACTCGAGTTTCCGAAATCTTCGAAGTTCAGTATGATGCGAGCTTTTGCGACAATTAAGCGATAACATATAAATGGATATGTTATCAAACGATCGCGAGTAATGACCCTTGTTTCTGTAATATCCGAATATCTATTAGTGGAGAAAAAGTTTACTTAAGTCTTGAACTCCTTCAACATTGGAGAATGTACTTTTGGCATGTGCGTCGTACACCCGATGTTTTATATGACAAGATTACTAATCGTGTTATACGAGTAATTGAATGCATTCCTTCTGTCAATATTTTACCCTATGCCTATGATTGCATCGTGTTTGTTATAGATTACGAAATGTTTCAAATCTTAATCCTAGAAAGATAGAGTATTTATTAAAGAGAATAAAAAGATTTTGTTTATTTGCATGTTGTTGTTTGATGTCCAACTCAATAATCTTTCATTCATATGGAGACGTCACCATATGCCGATGAAGGACTTCACATTTTGGCCCATGCCCAGGACTTACGGCACTTGAGCAGTAGGGGTTCTTTAACGTGCCGACACCTACTGTGACACGGGACCTAGGTTTTTATTGTCTCATCCGAAGGACAGGAAACAAACCTGCTGGACTCGAACATTACGATCAAGAGTCTAGCGCGCTACCGACTGAGCCAGGCCAGCTCAACAGAATAAAGAAAAATATAGTATAACAGACCTTAGAATATTTATTTGTATTGGCATACACGTTGTTAGTTTATTCATGTTTTTTGTAGTTGAAAATACAGCAGACGTTCAGTTCAATATCAACGCAGACCAAAATGGCTTCTATAACGTCAGCATCAACAACGTCGTTTACCTGAAAAGTGCCGATACATTTTTCATTGTTGGTGGACACACATATTACCAAGCTGATCTCCATATATACAACACAGAAACAGGAGCTAAATCAGACGGCCTCGGGAACTACAATTACACTTTATATTCTTACCGAGTTTCCCCAGACAATGTAACAATACAAACATGGATTAAGGATTACACACCTACAAGGCCGATCATCACTTTTGACGTCGTATGTGCAAATATTGTAGCTTTTCTCTATAAAAATATTGTAAAGTTCAATCAAAAAAAAAAATAGAGGGAAAGATTAAATGCCCACCAACAGAAACTTTATAAAACTCAGTTTTGCTCAACTTAATTTGTTCATCCGGGCATTCCAAGTTTACAGTTTCCTCAGATTTGAAAATATGTTGAAGGCGTAATTCTGTTGGAAAGTCTGTCTATACTGTTCAAAAATACTTGGCTGATCAGACGAGATCGTGATTGGTTGATACTTTGGCACAATGAAACAGTGACAACAAAATTTCGGTCACTGGATCCATTACCTGATTCCTTGCAAATTGACGTTGTTGGACGGATTTGTCTATTTTAATATTCATTTACAATATGTATATCAAATGACAATTTCGACCCGTGCTATCGACATCTGATTTTTTTCTTGTAATATTTAACACGGAAACATAACATGGCGTCTCAGTTTTGAGTCTTATCCGGGATTCATAGCTTTCATTATAAATTGAATACACAGTTACAACCTATGTTAAAGTTTCGAGATGTAGGAACTCTCTCGCTATTGAAGATTGAGTTCCTACAAAAGTACACGGAACTGATCACATAAAGTTTAATTCTAGTCTAGTTTTATTAAGTAAGCATCACAACAATTGAATATTCCAAGAATTCAGAATTATAATTTCCAAGTGATAGATATGACGCCCATACTACTTTAACTAATGTACATGTATCTTTTCACATGAAATTTACATTTGAATCCAGAGGTCTTGCTCATAGAAACGTCCTGTACGTATTTGTGAGGTATATGCCTAACCTATGATCACATGGTGATGCACGTCATATGTTTGAAAGTGCTCAAATTGTAATCTCCCGAATTGATAAATACATCCAGCCAGTGTGGAGGATGTTTTGTAATTAGAAAGGCTCTGTACACTGAAGAACATTGAGTAATGTTAATAGATATTCATTAAAATAGAAATATATAGGTTACGACAGTCCAACATGATTTGTGTGTACTGCTTTTGAACCTCTCTTATCATTCTCCATCACACGGATCACATTTGGGTGAACTTTATTAAAAAAAAAATTCTAAAGCTAAGATAGTCATTTGTTTTACAGTGGTTACTCTTAGACGGATTTTGGCTATATTTGGCCTTGTGTAATAAATTGGAGCTCAACTGATGAAGTCTAATTGACAGACACGATATCGTCTTGAGCATTATAACTTTGGTAGTATGTTTATAATATGTATAACATATCTAAGGTTTATTGGAATCATTGTTGCCACTGCTGGTGGATCGTTTGAGTCACCGAGGGTATACATAAGCCTATTTCCTTGTATTTCGGTACCAGCTGATAATCTTATACTAAAGTAATATTTGGCACCGATTACACCATTTAAATTCTAAATTTTTCAAAATCTAAGATAGTCATCTTTTTACAGTGGTTACTCTTAGACAGATTTGGCTATGCATTTAGATTTACTTTTTGGCCCTGTATTATACCACATTTCCTTTAGAAAACCCTTTTTTGTAAACTTGGAGCTCAACTGATGAAGTCTAATTGACAGAAATGATCATCTTGAACATTACAATTTTGGTATTATGTTTACAATATTTTAGAAAAATTAAATACACATGTATGTATTTTATAACACATGTACTTTGAAGTATAATGTTAAAATTTAAACATATTTTTATTGAATAATTTTCATTTTGTGGTCTTCTTTCACACTATTTAATTGTTTAATACATATAATAAATATCAAACAGTTGCATTTCTGTAGTAGAGGTATTGGTATTTTGGTTGTATATGTCTGTATGTATGTGTCTGTGTTTATGTTTTCGATGTATGTATGGGTGTGTGTGTATGTGTTTGCATATATATATATATATATATATATATATATATATATATATATATATATATATATATATATATATATATATATATGCATGTGTCTGTGTATAGATGTGTAATGTAATGTATATATATATATATATATATATATATATATATATATATATATATATATATATACATTACATTACACATATGATGTGTATGCGTGTATGTGGTGTATATGTGGATGTGTGTATGTGTTTTATGTATGTATATTTGTGTGTGAATGTGCATATGTTTGTATGTGTGGATGTGTATATGAGTGTGGATGTGTATGCGTGTATGTGATGTTTGTGTATATGTGGAAGTGTGTTCTGTATATATGTGTGTGAATGTGCATATGTGTGTATGTGTACAACGAAATATTCATTACGTATACGTATCGCAGAGTACAAACTAATCAGTCAACAATCTTTTATGTGTATTACTTAATTTTGCAACATTGCATTGTTAATTATCTTGTAACTTTAAATGAAATGTCGTTTATCTTTTTAGGTATATGACGACGCTGTAAACGGCACGCGCTCTTCAAACTGTCCAATCAATCCATTTCCACCTACAGGTTCTTTTCGTACTTGTTTCAATGAGACTATATTCGGATTTCCTACTTTTCAAGTCACGGACTCGTCAGAAAAACTTGGCTTTCTTACATTTGGCGGGAAATTTATGGGATGGCATTCTATGCAGATGGCTGAGTGAGTTATTTGGAAATAAAAATCAAAATAGACAGAAACATAGAATCGAGATTTTAATGTATGCAAAAACCACTTAAGATTTTAACTAATGTATGATCTTTTCCGATT
Source organism: Atrina japonica (assembly GCA_030159075.1). NCBI lineage: Eukaryota > Metazoa > Mollusca > Bivalvia > Pterioida > Pinnidae > Atrina > Atrina japonica. The sequence goes on along the minus strand of BROG01000255.1, from coordinate 56,730 downwards.
TCGAATGTTAATCCTAATTGTGCTTTTGCCGAGTTCATAACCACTGCAATTTGTATAAAAAGATACACTTTATTTAATTAAAACTATCAATTTAACTAGTTTAAATAGGTAAAGATGAAATTGCCTTACCATGCGAAAGATTCAAAGTTGATAAATTTAAATGAAAACGAACTACGAAACGTCTTTCCCAGTTGCAATATTTGTCATCACCATTGTCAATCATCATAATTATGATGATTTTTATCATTTCTGTTATTATTATTATTTTTATTATTATTATTGTCAATATCATAAATTTTTTTATCTTAGGTTCGGATCCTTGACGCCAAAAATAACAGACGGAATCAGAGGTGGCGTTCCTTTGGTTGTATTTAATGAACAAGGAAATACGGTGATCGTTTCACCACTAGATAATTTCATGGCATCATCTATGTGGCATAAAAATCCACCCGGCGGAAGTGTGAATTGGGGAATTATGGGAGGTGTAGAAAATATACCAGCAGGTCGGACATTTAGAACTATAATTGTCGCTTCTAGTGGAATAAACAAAGTAAGTTTACTCTCTCTCTCTCTCTCCGAAATTAATTGGGTATGAATATTTTCATTACTTTTTATTACCCCAAACACTTAAATATTTAAAAAGATAATCATTGTTGAATTTACTTTTCTCTTTTTTTTTTCTAGGCTTTTGGTGTGTATGGAAATGTAATGAGATCTTTATACCGAACAGACATGAACAGAAAGGATGTGAAAAAGAATGATTTGACTCTACATAACTTGGGTTACTGGACCGATAATGGTAAATAATACAATGTCAGTATGACTTCTTTCTTTTGTCCTTTTACATGTAAAATATAACAGTACATGTATACGTTCATAATAATATAATCATAATAATAATAATTAAATTTTAAGCTATACTACAGTTGTATTACTTAAAACACGAAATCAACATTAAAATGATTTAGGAAATTTTGCGGTATCCTTAATGATCTTGTTTGCAATTTTCATGTTTCGCTAAATGAAATGTTGAGATGATATCGGTTGTTGATTCGTCTGTACCAATTGTGACGAGCATTTATTATTCCCTTATTTCATTTGGATTTGACTGGGATGTTAACTCCTCCATGGCTCCTGATCCCATCCCGTCTCTAGAATTCCAGAGGTCCGGGTATTTTTTATCAATATTCACCAAATTTTTATATTGTAAACTGGGTATCCTGAGGATTAATTCTTTGGTATCTGTCTCTATATATTGACTGTTTACAGGTGACAGAAATGTTTGGCGGAATGACAGGATACATCTTTCACAGCTTTCCGCGGATTTTATTTCACGAAATTGATCCCCCAGAACTGCATATTATGTACAAATATAAACAGAAAAACGTGCTTCATCCTGTTGAAAATGGATGGAAAGCTTTATTTGTTATGCTGCAGTTTACCATCCCTTTTCTGGTAATATTCTCAAAAGCGAAAAATAAATGGATTTATACTCCATTTAGATTTTTTCTCATGGTAGGGCTATGCTGTTGACATAGCTCAGTCTGATTATTGAATATATATCAATAACTTTAAAGGGTCATCAGCTATGTATACCCCCAAACATATTTTTTTTTCTCTTTTTACAACTTGCACTTGACGTTCATTTACAAATAAGAGCTATACACAAATATAAAAGTCTTGTAGATGTATTCCTGTATATTTTGTGTAAATAAGATCAGGTCCAGTGTGGTATTCCTATACAAGTAGTAAGGGTGAGTCAATCAAATGCAATTGAAAAAGTGCTAAACGTGGGTTTCTCATGCAATTTCCACAAAATGTATAGGTGTTTTAGAATTTTCTGTCTGTGTATATTTCTTTCTTTGTTATTATAGATCAGTCCAAATAATAAAAATATGCTCCTTTATATTACCTTCTAAATACGTCTTTTCCCTTCTGTTTAAGGTTAGTAGAAGTTTGTTCAAATAATTCTGGTTTTTTTTGTTCTTTTTATTTTGCATTATGCTTCATATAATAGTGATATTATATTATATATTTTCTGCAATGATATTAAATGTTTTCTTCTTGGAATATGATTTATATACCAAAGATGATGCTCTTTCACGGAATTTTAGAGAAAAAAATTGTTCATTTGTTTTTTAATCAAAATATTTCTATCAAATTTAGGATATGATTCATTGTCATTGCATTACTTAGATATTGCATGCTAGATATATATAATAGCTAGAGCAACTAAGGTTTATTGATCAATCTATTTAGATACATGCAACAAAATGTTGAATGATAGATCTGTTTCTTAAAAGTTAAAATATTTGAGACGATATAGTACTTATCATCACGGAAACAATTTAGGATAATATTTTGACCTGATTACCGAATCTGATTATCCGTTAAACCTTTAAACCCTACAGGCAATAATAGACTGGTCTTAAACAATAGAACAGATCATACCGGTCAGATACTCAAGGGTGAGAGGGTTTTAAAGAACACCTTTGTGGTTAAAAAAATTTATAAAATCATAGAGATTCAGTACTCGTTGGCTTATATTCGTGTTCTAAGCGCCTATACATTATATGGGAAATCAACTCTCACACACAAAGAGTGATTATGGTATTTGTAATCTTTAACTAACACAACAAATCATCCACATTCCATATATAGGGGCGTACTATTACTACAACACTGAATCTAATAGAACATACCACGACACACTTACTGCAGTTAGCCATGACGCAAGAGTAGTGACGAAAATACCCTACAAGTAAGTAGGATACCTTTGGTACTATACTCCCACTACAAGTAAGTAGGATACCTTTGGTACTATACTACCACTACAAGTAAGTAGGATACTTTTGGTACTTTGGTACTTTGATACTTTGGTAACCTCAAATCTACAAATGATTTTTATGTCAGTTTTCCATTTATTTCCTTTTTCATTTTATATCTTTAATATTGAGTTTTTTTCAAGTGTTTTGGAAACTTGAAACTACCTAATGTATGAGTAATTATGTACTTTAACATTTAATCATTGTTTTTCCTCCCCTGTTTTATTTATCATGTATAACCTGTTCGACCGCAGTATTTGATTCGTCTATAATAGTTGTGATGTGGTTTTTGACTAAAGACTCAGGGCGTATGTGATCCATTGAAACATGGATACTCACTCCTCACGTGCACTTGATTCCAATTCTATGTGTGTGTGTGTGTGTGTGTGTGTGTGTGTGTGTGTGTGTGTGCGTGCGTGCTTGTGTGTATCCTCGTATCAACAATTGAATCCGGGAGTTTCCACTTTCGAATGGGACGCTCTAACACTATATTCATTTAACACAGGTACATGCAGTTGGATTCCTGGTGGTATTACAAAGGTATCTACGATTCAGTAAAGGAATGGAGTGCACGCCCGGACATATTTCCACAGGGACTCAGGTAAAGTCTTCAATATAAGCAGTGTAGAATTTGTTCTATCAAAATGATGATGCTACTAAGATAGAAGTGAAATAAAGGTTTTATGTTTGTAAGTTATACTGCGATCAGGCATTCTTCTTCAACTTTACCTTTTAACATTAAAATTTCAATTTTGTTAAAGATCTGATCACCCATTGGCACAAACATAATTTTTGTTTTAGTTATTTTACCTCTGTATATGAAGATTTCAATAATCATAACTGTTTTACCTGGAATCAGCTCGAACGCTCGACCACAAAACCACTGTGAGAGGTCACCTGTAAAATGACATAGAATGTAAAATACCCCCAAACGACCTTTTCCCGCATCTTACCATTTAGTGATTCATGACCTCAATCGGTCATGATTTGCGACAGGGTGACGGCAGTGAATTGTGTTTCATTTATCGTAAATCTTAAGTCATTATTATACTAACTCTGCTGCTGTTGCTGCTGCTGATGACGATGATGATGATGATGAATGGAATCATCACATAAATTCATCGAGCGTAAAACTCTCAATTCCTGTGTGAAATGTCACATAATTTGTCGATAAAAAGTTGGTAAAACGTAGATTCTAGTTTTTTTTAAAAATATATGTAAATAGTTATACTTATTTACACTTAATAGTTATCTATAGTGATAATAATAGTAAAGATGATGATGATGATGATGATGATGATGATGATGATGATGATGATGGTGATGATGATGAGGAGGAGGAGGCGGAAGAAAATGGTGATAATAAAAGCAACATTAATAGTGAGAGTTTCATATATAGCAGACCATCAATATATACAAAATATATGTAAAAAAAACTATCGTTGAAATCTTGAAGAACTGATAGCTTTTTCCATATATGTCTTGTTCAATGTTAAACTGTTTGTATGTTTTATGTATCACATGTTCCATTTATTTATTTCTTTTCAGATCTCTTCAGCAAGATACAAGCTACCCATTTGCTGCACACAATCGCTACTGGTAAACACATTTTGTATATATTTTTCTCATGTTTACTTATTAAATCGAAGATTTAAGTCAGTTCTTCTATACACTGTTTAATAGGATGTGAATCATTTTCCTTCTGACTCTCGCTTTTTTACATCAGGGGCAGTGACAATGTATATGCAAAACAAAATAATGGATCGTACGACTTTATTATGGAACCATTTCTTGCTTTGCCGAATTCAAAAGTAAGTTTCAAATATATTTATTTTACACAAATATTTTACACTTTTAAATGTTTAACTCTACAGCGTCGGTCAAATTTAAATGTATCTTCATAGAGTGAGGATAGGCATGCTGTGTGAAAAGCAACGTCCATGGAGGAAACATGAGTGAAATTCCAACTACCCCCCTTCCCAGGGATCCCAGTCACATTGGTGAAAAGTGGATTCATTATCCGACGCATTATTTCAGTACATGCACACCATTAGTGTAAAAATTTACCCAACCATCACTTTTCATGACCAAAACGGCTAAATCAGTTTTATACTAAATCAAACATTTGACGGTAAAAGTATCCACTGATTACTGTAGGTCTTCCAAGCTAAAGTGACAGGATTTGTATGAAGACACGGCAATACGGTCTGTTTTCCATATATAGGAAAGCATAGGTAAAACGATCTCTCCATGTACGCGGCTTTAATGATATTATTGCCGAGAACAAGTCTGTAACCCCTGTCGTGATTCAATTTAGACCTGCTGTGCTTGTAAATATGTGCCAATTTACCTTGGTAAACCTATACACCATGATAATAATAAAACAAATGTTACAGTATTCGCAACTCCAACAAATATTCCAGATTTTCCAATAATCAAAATGAGCGAAAATGGGTTGAAATCGTCAAAGACTTCTATATTATTATATAAAGAAAATTTTTGCTTTTATTGAAATTTAGGATAGTTGTGTCTGGAGGCAAGATTTGTATGCACCCGGTAAAGCAATAATAATTTACGACAGAAGTCCGTGTTTGTCCATTTTTACCGGATTTGTATCTATGTCCTGGACATTCTATTGATTTATACTTTGGTATCTGAGAGTTTTGATATTTAAATTTATAGCTATGAGATATTGTCACCAATCAATGAGTTTGTTATTTATTTCCCTGCGTCGTAATAAACTTTATTGTCATATTTTATACATTTATATTTTCAGAAATTCTGGTTAGATCTATTTTTGAAAGCAAAAGAATGGAAGTTGATAATGTATGAACAGGTAAAATGCATTTGTACATATTATACATATAGTACTAAAGTTATAGTTTTGTAGAGGGGGTGCTAAATAAATCATTCAGAATTCATTATCTGAGCTTTCGAAACAAACAGTGATATCATACAAGACCAAAACATAACCTAAATGTATTCCTAATTCCGTCAAAGATTTATTTAACCACTGTATTAAGACGACTTTCATAGGTTTTGGGGTATTTTGAATTTAAATGGTTCTGTTGTCCGATTCACATAACCTTTTTACGTAACCTTTTGATCATCATAAGGATGATTCTACTCACTTTTCGGTTATGACAAGCTGCACAAGAAAAACGTTTATTCCTCACTGGATACTGTCTTATGTATGGTGACAAGAAGGATCATTTACTTTAGTCAGTGTAATTTTAATGTTATGCCATATTACCTAAACTTTAAATTCGTCGAGGTCAAGAAAGTGTTCACAAGACTCCACCCCGCCAGGATAAATGTATTTACTATATCCATTCGAAATATTACTTTAGTATAAAATTATCAGCTGGTAACGAAAAACAATGAGGTGTTTCTTAAATTGATATTCCGGAATTCTATTTTGCGCTCTCCGTCATAAGATTTGCATCATCACGTGATCACATTACAAACAATAATAGGCATTAGAAGAGTTTTAAACGCCAGGGCCTTCACATAAGAATTTAAATAGCACAGACTCCAATAAATTTAGCCTCAAAGCGTTCAATTATGTACTTTGGTGAACAAGTTAGGTGCGTTTCAGAAAAAAAATTTAAGTTCTTTGTTTGAAATAACACCACTGGGTCAGACATTTTGGACACTAAAAGTTGTGTCATTAAATGAAAACATTAGTTTTCCCAGTAAAAGGTGAAAATAAATTGATGAAAAGAAACATATGGAAAAACACCGGCTTTGTTTACAACATGGGCGCAGACATTTTGGACACCCAAAGTTGTGCGGAGGGTAAAATGAGCCCAGCGATCTGATTGGTCATTAAATGAAAAAATTAGTTTTGCCATTAATAAGTGAAATAAAGGTGATAAAAAAGATACATGAATATTGGTAGTACTTTGGAAATTATAGGGTTGACGGTTGAAAATTGAAAGGGAGGGGTCATATGAGAATAGATATTTTCCTTTGGTGCGGAATACTACGAGTTGTAAACAAGTGAAAATTTGAAGTAAAAATGCAACGGCAACCTATAGTTTTGATTGCAAATTTTGTTATCAAAAATATTGATCTTCCACCACAGGGTATTTATTTGACCCAGATATAATAAACATGGGATTGACAGTGACCTGAAGTTTTGTAAATTAGCATTGAGGCCTATGGGAAAATATTTGGTGGTGTCTGTCCTATAGAGAAATTCACATTTGACACATGTAGGCTGGATGAAGCCTTAAAGTAAGCCATTTCTCTCATTTTTATCACCCAAATTGCAATTCATTCACTTTTACTCATACTTTTAAACAGATCTGAGGGTCTCTATGAAATGGGGCACCTGTTGGGGGTCCACAAGGTGCAAATTTAATAGGTTTGCTGCCTCTACACAAATTATTATGCATTTGTTGCATATTGAGATCTCTTAATTTTATCAGTATGTTTTATATTACACCTAGAACTAATATTTTATCATTTATTGGTCAAAATTTCATCTGTTCTTGGAAAATTCAAGTATACCCCCACCCTCTCCTACAAACATGCACATGTTCTTTTATAAATAAATCATATAGTTATGGTTATGCATAGTGTCTAATTTTAGCGAGATATTTTGGAAATGATGTTTCAATTGTAAATTTTAACTCATTTGAATTAAAATCAGACCTTTTTGAGGTAAAGACTGGTTGATTTTCTTTTTTTGAGGGCAAAATCTACATATTGGACCATGTCATTTTACTCATGCAGTGTATTTTGTACCTTTAGTTGTATATATGTACTGTATCTGAAGGGTAAAAACCATCTCGTTTTTATGAAAATTGTATTAAACTGCATTTCAGCATTTAAGTCTCATTAGTAAAATATTTCATCATGCCATATACACTGTGAACAGTATAAAAATTAATTTAAATACCCCCCCCCCTTATGCTGATCCGTACACAAGAATTTCCATATTGTGGTTAGGTCATATTGTGTTAACTTTGGGTAATAAAAATTTTTAAATAAAAAATTTCTTTAGAAATAGGGCGTTTATTATATTTTTTTCATAATCTATCAACATTTTAACCTGTAGAAGGAATATTTCAATTTTTTAAATCTAGCAAATATTGTCCAATAAGAGATTTTTATCTAATTATCATACTCAAGTACCTGTAAAGATAATTATAAAGTATCAATTATATATTTTTCTGTATTAACGCATCTAATATTCATTCAAGTTGCATGTTTTCATAAGTTTTTAAAATTTTCAGTCATGCATTTTTTGTTTGAATCACATTTTTTCACACACACCCTCCAGCAAATGTCACTTAACACTCTCTTGGGGTCATACCAGACAAAAATTAATACCTGATATTGACTTTTACTGGTTTCAAAACTTAGTATAATTAAAATTTGACTTAATTTTTCACCTGAAACAGAACTATACATATGTCATATCCTTTTAAAAGCAATTTGACTATCATTTTTGCACCATTTAAGTGTCAGTCATTTTTTAAAGTCAGACTCAGTTATCTGCCCTCTGTATTTAATTACTTACATCATGAGACTGTAATTAAGGGATGAAACAAAACATGGACATGTCTGAAAATGATTACATAACATATTTTATATAAATGAACACAATAAGTCTATTGAAATGTGTTGTATGTAAGGGTATCTCTCCCAGAAGTTTTACACTTTTATTAAGGGTGCACTTCATTCCTTGTCAATAAAAGCAATTTGATGATATAAAAAATGACATGGTTTACTATTAAGTGAGCTTCAGAAATTCTTCTTTACTTCTGGTGCCTAATTGGTTCCATGCTCATTAAGCAATGATCCAAATTTTAAGTTTTTGTGAAGAAAATGGTATATTTTGTCACTTTTTCCAGTATTAAGGGGTACCTTCTACCCTTATTTGATATCATGGTCAATATTGGTAAATAATGGTATGAAATCATTCAAAATATTGAAATATATGTGTTACAAACAATTCTGAATGAAAATCATGAAAGAAAAACAGACAACTTCTTCATATAATGCATTTATTTGTTAATATCAATGAATGGGATTGAGAGGTAGGGGTGTGACACATTATAGACTGTGTTTCTCTTCATGTTGGGTTCCCATCCTCATTATTAAGGGGGCTTGGTATACAGTTAGTGAGATTTCCAAAAAATGCAAAATGACCATTTTTGGCAATGTTTTGGATAAATCTATAGGAAAAACACTGGCTTTGTTTACAACATGGGCGCAGACATTTTGGACACCCAAAGTTGTGCGGAGGGTAAAATGAGCCCAGCGATCTGATTGGTCATTAAATGAAAAAATTAGTTTTGCCATTAATAAGTGAAATAAAGGTGATAAAAATGATACATGAATATTGGTAGTACTTTGGAAATTATAGGGTTGACGGTTGAAAATTGAAAGGGAGGGGTCATATGAGAATAGATATTTTCCTTTGGTGCGGAATACTACGAGTTGTAAACAAGTGAAAATTTGAAGTAAAAATGCAACGGCAACCTATAGTTTTGATTGCAAATTTTGTTATCAAAAATATTGATCTTCCACCACAGGGTACTTATTTGACCCAGATATAATAAACATGGGATTGACAGTGACCTGAAGTTTTGTAAATTAGCATTGAGGCCTATGGGAAAATATTTGGTGGTGTCTGTCCATATATTTATAGTACTTTCCGGATGACAGGATTGACGGTTGGAAATTTAAAGGAAGAGGTATGATAAGAATAGATATTTACTTTTTGTGCGGAAAACTACAAGTTGCAAACAACAACGAATTAGAACGACTACCTATACTATACTATATCTACATCTAAAACATTGGTCTTTCAGCGCAGGGTGCTAATATACAATTGTACATGAGTTTTGTGAATAAGCATTGAGGGATATGACAAAATATTTGGTGTTGTGTGTTCATCACTATACTGGTCGCTACCATGTTTTAATGGTGAATTACCAGTGTTGTATCTTGAGCCTGATCATGAAGATGGTTCATTTCCCGCTTTATGACTGTAATTATCTGCCGACTGTTATGCGTACATTATAATACGATCTAAAACTAATACATGGAATATACATTTTTAACTCTGCTCTTACACAGACAATGTCTAAATCATATAAAGGTTCAAGGGAGCGAAGCGACCTCGTTAATATGTTATCTGAAGGAGGTAGAAAATAATGCAAACATACTTACGATCCAAAAACCTTCGTCAAAACAGTGTAAAAGTGCATTTTGTAGGGGATAATGCAAATGAATACGAACAATAACCATTACAGTCTTGGCTGAAGTAGATCTAATCAGAAAAAGATAAACATAAGTTGTTAATTTTTTTTTTAAAATGACATCTTTCAAGATCTCGTTTCTTCGAAATCTACAAGTCATTAATCTGGTTTCCTGTCTTCTTTACTCCGTCTCCATGGTAACCTGCCTATGTTTGAGCGAGGGAACTTCATAACTTTTGTGCACTTGAAATTAAACGTCATAGAGAAGGGAAATCACTCTTTTTATATTTGCATTTTTTATCTTCCAGGACTGGTTAAATATTCAGACCCTCTATCTAACTGCTTTACAAAATGACTTAGACCTCGGAAGAGATTGGTTGGAAGAGATGGGGACTGCAGCATTAGAAAATAATATATCTGTCCAATATTGTATGGCATTGCCCAGGCACGCACTGCAAAGTTTATCAATTCCAGCTGTGACACAGGTTTATCGTTCTGACTCTAATTACTAATTGGTATTGATAACATTTTAAAACTTTATTCCGTGCAATGAATCATCGTCACTTATTAGATATTAGTTAAATAAAATTCCCGAAGCCTGTCATACACACACGAGCGCACACAAGCAGACACATGCGTACGCAAGCACACACAGATATATATATATATATATATATATATATATATATATATATATATATATATATATATATATATATATATATATATATATATATATATATATATGTATATATATATATATATATATATATCCTAAATAGTAACCTCTTATTATGTATGTTACCTTCACAGGTCGAGGTTAGTAAACAAGTACAAGGAAACATTGTATCAACCTGTAGTGGATGCGTCATTGCCATATCTAAATTACATTGTGCTAGATTGACATGCTTTGCATTATACTTGTACGTAGCGTATGAGTGTTTGCATTGGGACACAAAATAATGTGAAATAAATCTCTTCTGCATTCCTGTCTGGAATTATAAAAGTCCGACTTGGGGCGAAGAGGCACCATCAATGATTGGGCAAAGTTTTGTCTTAGAACATGAATATTATTACCTCGGTGGAAGTTTACTATCTCACACGAGATATAATAAAGGATTATATTACTCCCCCGCCATTACAGACTGCCAGCCATCACATGTTGGGCTTGGTGAAAAAAAACCAAAACAAAACAAAATAAAACGAAACACAAATAAAACATTAAAATACCTTTAAAGAGACATTTGATATAATAAGATTAACAATTCTCATTCTGGATGAAAACTTGTCTTGTAATTCTTTCTTCGTATCATTCCAAAATATTTTTTAAAAACGGGATTTGAATTTCTTTTATCAAAATATCAGTGTGATTGGGTATATCGACAAATAAATGATTTAATTAAAGAATCATAACAAATTTCACCACAGTTATTTCCCTGATGTAGTAACAGCCTACTAACAGAACAGGATCACGCGACACCCACCTTCATAATTATGGCCAGAAACCTCGATCAAACCAATTACCCCAGTCATGCAAGTCGAACGTGATATAGAATATTTATATACTCATGCCTATGCACTTTTTATACCATAATAAACATTTTAATGTGGTTTGATTTTTGTATTTCTAGATTCGCGTTAGTGAGGACTATCATCTTTATAAGGAACAATGGCGTATTGGTATTACATCTATCTTTGCCGATGCTCTTGGTTTGGTGCCGTTTAAAGATACATTTTGGACAACATCGGTCCAGCCGGGAAACCCGAAATATCCTCGTAAGCGATAGTTCACTTTAATATGGTCAATTAATGGTTCCAACTATTGGTTTCCCTTGCTGAAATATTAAAGGGACATTACCTGTGTTAACCAAAAGAATTATTTCGATTTTTTCTACTTTTACCACTTTTTCTTGCTGTACAATAACAAATATGAGCTCTACACAGACACAAAAATTATATAACTGCGTATATTTCGAGAAAATAAAGTCAGGTCCGGTGTGGTTGAACTGATGATGGTTTAATCATTCTTAATTCAAAAAGTGCCAAAGCTGGATTTGCACAAGCAATTTTCACAAAATAAATAGGAATTTAAGAATAGTTATTTCTGTGTATATCTCTTTTTTGTTATTGTATATCAATCTAAATAGAAAAAACAGGGATTTGAAAAAAATACAGCGAATGCTCCATTAAGTAATAGAGGGATTATAAAACAATATGACACGCAATATCCGAGTTACGTAATGGATACGGAGATACGGAAAAACAGACAAGATATTACTTTGTCCACAGTATTGAATATAGAGAAAAAAGAGTCCCGCTATGTTACGCATTCTTATTTGCTGTTTCTCTGGTCGTATCACCTCCAAATTAGACTGGGTTTAATGATACAAGGTCTTCAACTCCCCCACCATTGCTGAAAAAACGAGCACTTGGAAAAACAGATGTGGCTACGGATCCTTCCATTGCAAACACCGTCACTGATCCGTGCAAATAAAGTATTATATTTAAGATATTTAAAACACATTTATCTCCGACACATGCAGTCCGATGTGATAATAAGTTTTTATTTATTTTTCACACTACAAATCAAAAGCGTCTTTCGGATGAGATTTAAACCCGTATCATGGCAGGCTTAGCACGTAAAAGAACCATCACTATATTTGCGTCTGTCCATAGCACAGATAAACATTTGCAGCATTTCACCTAAATATGGTGACATGTGAATATAGATATAAATTTATTGATAGGATGGAAAGCAACAAACTTACAAATAACAAAGATCGGGATCGGAATCACGATATAAAACTTCTAAACTTACTGGGTTGCGTATTAAACGTTTGTATGCCTCTGTATACGTATACTTTTATTACACTGAGGGTTTAAAAAAACATTTGTTAAGTAATTCATGATTTATATATGTTAAACGTAATACGCTTGTAGTCTAGGCTGGTTTATGGTATAATCAAATAATTAGACATAAGATTTGGGGGACGTCCGTGGTCGAGTGGTTAGAGTATCGCGTTTTGAACTATGAAATCTCTCACTTCTGGTCAGCGCAGGTACTGGCTCCTAAGCTGATTTTTTGTGAGAACGTTTACCACTTTACTTGGGGAAGGCCGATGATATCTTCCTGGGTTCACTGAAACCGCGTTCTCCCCCACCATTAAAAACTTATCGCCACCATATAATGTTAAAAATTTAAATTTCATAACTCATTATATTATATTATTTATATTAACAAATCTGTCGTGTTAATGCTACATTTGTGGTTTTAACATGGCGCTAATTGTAAAATCCGGAATGGCTTATGCCCCTGTCTCGTTTTTTATGATTTCTCTCTCAGTTTGGGTATGGGGAAGTGTAATTTTTTTATCGTGACTACCAAAACTATGTGTTCTTTTTCAGACAAAATAGAACCAAACCCTACACTGCAAGCTGTCATTTCAACTCTTAGCACAGGTCCTGTGGGTCCCGGAGATGAAATCAACAAGACAGATGTCAGTTTATTAATGAAGCAAGTATCCAAGTTTTTTGTTTGATATAAGTTTTAAACAATAATTGATATAGAGGATCTAGTATGTAAATTAGACAGCAAAGTTTTGACTGCATAAATGTACATGAGAGGACATTAAAAATATGGCGAGTATCTAACGATCTCCAGGCTCTGGAAACGACAGAGGTTAGATCATGTGACATTATGTTTCTTGCTGACCAGTAATACCTGCTGCTAAGCCACACTCGGATCAAAATAGAAACTATGGGAATATATTCAAAGCATTATAGATAAAGTGATTCAGTCGCCATCTACAAGTAACTCAGTGAATCATGGCAATTACCATCATTATAACGATATTCTGTTTAAAGACCTCTACAGAGGTTTGTTGAAGCCTGGCAAAAGATATGTGTATTCATGTACGTATATTATAATACTAATTCTTGAATTTTGAAAAGTGTTTTACGCCACAAATTTTTGTTCATCTATATAATGGCGGTCAGTCTTTATTGGTGGAGGAGAGACCCCGGTTACAATGTACCCGGGAAGAGACCACAGACCTTCCGCAATTACACGGGTAAACGTTCTCACAAAAATCAGCTTAGGTTCCAGTCGAACTCGATCAAGCGCTGACCAGAAGTGAGATACTTCATGGTTCAAAGCGCGTTGCCCTGACCACTCGACCACGGGGGTCCCATAATACTACTAGATTTGGCTACGGAGAAACTTCACTAATAATATAAATTGTCAATAGGAGTATGGTTGATTTCAGAATTGTTAAACAAACACGAAAACATAAAATAGGCAAGGTTTTAGATATATGGTTTTCTTTAAATAACCTGTCATAGACAAAAGATGCCAAATGAGAAGCGTATCCCTTTTCAATTAATCTTTTCTATATTTTTTACTAGATTACAATAGCGCGATCATTAGTTAATTCCAATGACTTGAATGTAAGACTTTTATTTGGAGTAAACTTTGTTTTATTATGTTCCCAGATGCTGCAATGCTGATGGATTGATTCTGAAGCCATCGAAACCAGCGAAAGCAATTGACAGGCAAATTATAAAGGTGAAATAGTAATCCAAACACTTTATGTTTTGAACGCTCATTTATGACAATGTCAATCGAGAACAGAATGCGGAAATTTGTCGGTATTTATATTAGAAGTTTTCACAATTGTGGGTGCAAGGTAATCACAATATTGATATATTTTATACAGTTGAAGCCTGATAGTGCTAAAAATTACACGCTTTTGACGGAAATGTTCAAAATATAAAATAACGCCAACTGCATAATGACATTCCATATGATTAATCAAACCTGTGTATAATTGCAATTAGGTAAAGTGTCTTTTTTATTCTTTGTCTATCATTCTCTCTCTCGCGCGCGCAAACACATACGCATACACGCATCTTTTTCACGTGATATAACACTGGATATTTATTTCAGCATGCATTACCACATACTGACGGTCCAGTTGGAGAGGTTTGGACATCTTATACCACTATAACCAGTGACACAGAACGGTCCTTCGGAATTCTTTTTGCTGCAAACCTGAGTGGTCCTTTCACTGTCCACTGGAATGATCTGGGATTTCCTGACATGGTATGTCTAAAGAACTTATTCTTATATATTCATTTTTCAGTTGTGGTATCCAATTGCACATAAATACTTATTAATGACAAAAGAGAAAATCTGTCACACTTGTAGCACCTAAAAACTTATCCACGTACAATTACTAATACACTATATACGTAATGTGTGTAATATATGTAAACATGTAAATGCCCCTACATTTATGCTATATCCTGACCCTTGTGTGACCGTATTTCGTGTTTTCTGTTTCGAAACCATACATCTATTATAAAATCAAGCTCACCTTGTGAAGTTTTATTGACCAAAACGATCGTCTTGATCATTTGCTGTTGCTTCGTTTTCTAAAACTTATGATGGATTCTATTGTGTTTATAATAGTCCATAGTCCATGTATTACATTTTCTAATTGATTTTTTGTCCGATTCAAATAATATGGCGGACAATGAAACCTTTTGATTATCAATTACGGATGATTTTACTCATTTTTTGGTTACGAAAAGCTTCAGAGGAAAAACGTTTTATTCCTCACTGGATACTTTCTTATGTATGATGACAAGTAGAAACTATTAATCTAGTCAGTACACTTTTAATTCCTATGCTTATTTACATAAATTTAAATTCGTCCAGGTCAAGAAATGGTTCACGAGATTCCGCCCCGCCTGGTTATGTCGATTTTATTATTATCTTATTGTTACTTATTTTGTTGTTGTTGTTATTATTCTTCTTCTTCTTCTTCCTCACCAACACCACCATCCTCATCTTTTTTATAGTTGTTATTGTCCTTGCCAAGATGTCACGACGATTAGTATTTTATTGTTATTAATATCATATTTAAATATATTGTTAATGAAATCAAAATGGTCAATATTGGCAATACAATTGATAACGCTAATTTTGATAATTAAACAATAGACAATATTATAATAAAATGATAATAATATTATCGTCCAGATTATAAGTTCGTTGTCATTGTAAGTCCGTTATATTTTGTCTTCCCCTGATGCCTTGTTAAGATGACGCATCTGATGAGATTTGAGTTTTTGAGAACCTTTGATCTTACAAATTTATGATGTATTGAAATGTCGAAAAAAATAATACGCGCTTCAAACAGGTAGTTTGAAAAAAAAATTACAGTGAAACAATTTATTGCAATTTCCTTAATACCGTAGATGTACAGGCACCAACGACCCCATTTCTACATACAGGGTAAACTACACAATTCTAAATCGTATCTTCCACTTCACGTACTTTAAATTTAATTTACTGCCTTTAAACAGAGCTTAGACAGAAGGCACGTGCTCCAGAAGTTAACATACGAATATATAACCTCCATTGAGAACGTAATATCCATAAACGTGCCTGAAAATGTTCACGCCGAGTTAATAGTTCTTAAACTTATTGACTGGTTAATATTCTGTAAACTATAAAGTGGTTATTAATCTTTTTTCAGAAAATTTCGTAAAAAATAGATTTGTTCACTCAATTTCTTATAGATTGGTCCTTGCATTTGCGATCAGTATCTATGGACGTCTTGAATTTTCAAGATTTTTGTTAAAGGCATAAATGTACTCTATATTTTGCTATTTATTAAATTTTTGTGTTTTTGCATATATCTTTAGTTTTGATATAGAATAAAATACGATTTCAGACGAAAAATAGTGTTTAAAATGGCTATGAATAGAGGGACTATATTTTTGGGAAAAGTATCCCTATTCTGAGTAATTTGGTTTTTATATCCACTCTGTTGTTTACATAATCACTTTCTTTTGGGTCTTGTTTTAAACATTGAAAGAAATTGATTGAAAGTGCAAGGACCGACAACTCTGTATATGAGATTGTTGTTCACTAGAGGTATAATGTTTGCAAATGTGGTCAATATCATAACTGACATGATCATAATAACAATTATTACTTTTATATTTATAATTATAATCAGGCTATTATTATCAATTTCTCTGATTTTAGCTACAGAACTCATTGGTGTTCCCATCTTCCAATCCAAAGGCATGGCAAACATTTAATGGGTCATTGACTTTAACGAATTGCACAAGCGAGCATATTTGTTTGTATTACTTTTCTGCCTGGGAACTTGGTTTGTAAGTATTTGAAACGACTCCGTAATCTCTTTGAACGCATATTACTTTGACTATGGCACCTGATCCAACCTCTTGATTTCAAGAGGTCCATGTTTGTCAAATTTTTAGCACATTTTATCCATATTCTTCACATCCTGAATATTGATACTTTGATATCTCAGACTTTTATATTCAATTTATTTACACCATGACATTTTGAGGTATACAGGCCGTCAGTTTACTTTCCCATCGTTAATTTCAAGAGGTCCGTGTTTATCCATTTTTTACCAGATTTGTACCTATATACTGGACATCCTAAATATTTATACTTTGGTATCTGACACTTTTTATATTTAATAAAAGTTGATCTAATTGAAACTTTGATTATAAAACAATTACATTAATTTTAACAATATAGTGTATTTATAGTCCAGAATGAATGGATCGACAAACGTGATGACATGGACTGTCCTTTTTCATATTTTATTATTGTATCCCTGGAAATTATCGCTCCCGTTTAATCTTCCCTATTTTCGTTTTTAAATGAAATTAAAACAAAAGTTTTCAGTTGAATAATTGAAAGACGAAACAATGAAGCCATCCAGGAGAATTTGATTGTTTAGGTCGAATTTAAGACTGGACTTCCTTGTTCGAGTGGTTTGACCATCGCACTATCGATTAGGAAGTCTCTCACTTCCTGTCAGGGCAGGTTCGAGCCCCGCTAGAACCTAAGCTGTTTTTGCGGTTTACTCGTGGAAACCCGGTGCTCTCTTCCCGGTTACATTGTGTCAATGTAACCGGGTTCTCTATTCTACCATCAAAAACTAGCCGCCAACATAAAACTGAAAAATTGTTGAGTGTCGCGTTTACACAAAAATCAAAACAATAAAAAAAAGACGGGGTGAGTATGCTTTTTGTCGTAAAAGGGTGAACATAACCAGGAGCGAATATTTCCAGGTATACAATAGTTATATCGCTTGGTATCATTTGCATATGGTGCTTTTATAACTCAAATTGATCAATATGCTAAGCCTGCTCAACAAAAGATAATACCATATACAGGGGTTAACAACGTTGTAAAAGTGATGGGAAATTTATGCAGTGAAAATAAAACGTTAGCGAACTTACTTCTACTGTCCATTTAACATTCCAGGATCTATCTTTTATATGGTGATGTTTTTCGCAAATTTCAACAATGCTACGGACTGAAGTCAAAGCAGTTTATGTGTCATACCTGTCGAGACCTGTTTTTCGTCTCATTCAAATGATTTACTTCGTATCCCGAACATTTGACGAAGAAATGACAATCACTACCATTTTACTGTAATTTGTATGTCTAAGGGAATCGAATTGTGGCCCTGCTTGCGAGACCTGCTTATTTTTGACAGTCATTCGCGGTAGGCGTGACCTGTCAGCAAGGGTTGATTATTCCTCCTTGGCACCTTATCTCACCTTCCATCCTTGTGGTATATGTAATATTTTTGTCAGTTTCATACAACTTACGTATATACCGAGGATAATCAAACATGTTTAAAATGCAAATGCATGACTGAATTCCT
Organism: Atrina japonica; assembly: GCA_030159075.1. Taxonomy (NCBI): domain Eukaryota; kingdom Metazoa; phylum Mollusca; class Bivalvia; order Pterioida; family Pinnidae; genus Atrina; species Atrina japonica. The sequence continues at coordinate 37,962 of BROG01000255.1, read as the reverse complement.
TGTTATTGTTGTTGTAGAAATGGGACCAATATAGCAATTTTTGGTGAAGTCGACAAATGGGTACCAATGTCGCCCCAAAGAGTGCTAAATATAATTCACGCAGAAAACAACATGATTGTTCGAGTGAGAGGGAAACCAGGGGAAACGGTTACTATGTATTTCTTACAAGAGAGTAATTTGAAACCCGTCACCTGTCAGTTAAATGGTAAAGGAACCGCTAATATAAACATGTACAGTGGATGCTTTCCTCCACGACCCTCAACAGCGCCCCATACCTCTGAACGACAAACAAGCCACACAACGGTTACTACAAACCTATCTACAACGAAAACGAAAACAACGACCACTACCCACCAAGTAACAACGCCAAATAGCGGCCATGTGATAGAATTCGCAACTTCCTTACTTGTATCGTTAATGCTGTTTCAAAGATTCGCGTCATTGTGTTTTTAATCAGGATATATATTGAAAAATGTCCACAAACATTGCAATAAACATGTGCAATATTATAAATTTTTTTTATCTTTGACGAGTTAATGGGTTATATACTTTTTATTTGATAAATAAACAAATGGATACAACAAAGCGAATATAAACGTATCGAATTTGTTATAAGCATAAATTTTGCGAATGTACAGAGATGGGAGCTTGTGGAGAATCAGTGAAACGATTGATAAAATATTGAATATTTAAGTTATTTTTACATTTGCAATGTGATAATTAAAATATATTTAAGAAATTTTGTTTCGTGATCAAGAAGTTCTTACAGGTGTTTGGAAATGGTGTGTAACTGTTTGATCATAAAGAATGTAGGGTGAACGGGAATTGAAATAAATTCCTTGTATAAATCTCTGTAATAAAGTTCTTAAACCTGAAAATGCTCCCGTTCAATTTTCGTCATTTTATTCCTGAAATGAGAGGGCGAATTTAAGGGAAAACGAAAGTTAAATAACAAGCTGAATTAAGGACACACACGCCATGCATAAGACTTCTGTAATTTAGGGCGAATTTAAGACTGAGTTAATGTGTTTTCTGTCGGCAAAGGACAAATATTACCAGGAGCGAAAATTTCATTGTATATAGATTCAGTAGAGTGACACTTCGTATAGAACAATGGGCGTAAGTTGATACCGGATCTTCAGGCGTTTATAATACTAGAACGAGCATATCAGACTGCATTAGTAATTAAATCAAAGATCTGTATGCCCACAATGGCAGTTACCGCTTGTAAAATAGTTACAAAGACTATTGGACTATACAATGAGAGAGAATTGTGTGTATGTGCATATTTTTATGCAAGCAAGAAGTGTGTGTTCATTTTCATCAAGGCATGAAAGAGCAATATTGTCTATAATACGATAATCATTATCCATCAGTCGGGCTCAACTATCTTAGATTTGAGTTCATCTGATGAAGTCTAACTGACAGAAACGACCGTCCAGAGCATTATAACTTTGTTATTATGTTTATAATATTGTAGCCCAGAAAGTCTATCCAGCTAGTAAATCAAGGTGAACTCGCATGTGTAGGTGACAAAAATGCAAGTTTTAAAGAATACACGAGCGACAATAGGTGTACTGTATAGTTGTTTAAATTCACGGGGAGAAATTTCCGCGTTTCTCTGAATGGAATGTATTCACGAGTATTAAATTTCGCGCAAGATTAATTAAGAATTATCATTCTTATACGTAATATATGTAAAGTATTTTATTCACGGGTATTTAATTTCCCAGAATTTTCTTTTACCACGAATATAACGAAATTAAATCCCCGAGAATAAAAGCAACTATGCAGTATCACAAAAATACATACAGTAATTACTTGACTTTTTTTACAGTACCCATCCCTTCTGCGATACAATTGTCATTAGTCATTTGGTAATTAAATACTAGGTAAAGTCCATGCTGATACACATGTCAAGTGTTACTTTTTGCTCCTGATTAAGCATTCCTGCAATCTTTTCTGAGATCCCAATTTTCCCCATGATTCCCTGTATTTTGAAAACAGAAGACAAAAACGAAAAATTGCATGCCTGCCACTGTTCTTGTTAGAGTTATTCCCCTTTATATAATATTTTCCGTGAAATATCTAGCTTATTTCTTCACCTAGTTTAATTATCCATGACTGCATGTTTTGAAGTTCGATATGAGCGATTGAATACTAAATATAATGAATTCTAAAATTCATCTGAATGGTTTATATACTTTACAATAACAGGTTTGTATGCTGGACACAACGACTTCTTTTTTTTATCTCTATATCAGAAACTTTATCATTGATGTTTGTATATGATTATCTTAAATTGTTTTAATTACACGTATTCTTCGTAACGCAAATTTAAATTTCGTTGAAATAAATTGAACATATTTAACACAAAAAACAACGATATAATTCTCCATTAATATATATTATTTAATTTCTTGATATCAAATACAATAAAATATCACAAATGTTTGCAAGCGGAAGTCACAGAATTAACTTCCGGTTAGAGATTAAGCTCACGACTTTAACAAAGGAAGCAGCAGTTGTTTATTGATATCGCTATTATGTAAAATTAATGTCTTCAAATCCAAAAATAATTGAAACAGCAATTTTGGTTTAAACAAAATGTTCTATAATCCTGAGATTGTACCATTCTCGGTTTATTCATTGAGATAAAAAATATCAAATTGTTCTATATATAAAAAAACATCTTCTAAATAATAGAATATTATGCCATGTTTGTGAATGTTTAACACCCTAAGTGTATCACAAAACAATTTCGTTAAAAAAGATTATAATTTGAAACCGAATTTTATAACTAAACGATGCCAAAGGTTACAGTCCAAGATTGGTTATATTCAGAATAGCAGAAACTGATGGTGATTTCAGCCGAATATGACAACGTTGTGACAAAGGCCTGCTAGCTCTCTCACACGATTCTGTAACATCCGAAATAACAAAATTTTGAAAAATGCGGGTCTTGTTTCTGACATTTGTCGCAATTGTCGGCGTCATCAACCTCTGAGTGATGACATTCATCTCCTTTTTAGAGACACATTGTTGCATACTACTAAGCTCGCATTCCGCACATATATCTTTAAGCTGCCTTCGTCCTTCTCGTGGACACACGTCTCTTTTTAACTTACAGCTGCTCGTTGGACGCGACACTCTAGCGACGATTCTGTCTGCATCCTCTTTTGAGACAAGCCTAAAAGCAGGTGCGCGTGGCAATTTTATGTCATAGGTAGAATTGTATTCCAAAAATTTCCCTTCAAATCTGTCGGGTGGTCGCCTTTGCTGTTCATGGCACCTCGATGCTGCATCCAAGGTTCGTTTAAATCCGGATTTGCGTAAGCGAATGTCCGTTGGAAGTCCGCTGTATATATGACGAATGTTATTATCAAGTATTCTGTCATACGTCGTACAAAACGCCATGGCACTGAAACCAAAATGGTGTCGTTTAGAACGTCTCGTATTATGTCACCTACTTCAATGATAGTGAATTATCCTTGCGCATCCGTTATGCTCAATCATTTAGATGACATAGAATAAAAAAATTCCACTTGTATATCGTGACTGTAGCTCCGGAATTGAATATAATGGCAGGTTTGCGACGACGTCGAGTTTAGAATGGGTTGCTAACCGGTAATATATAATGTCAGAATATGTTTAAACATTTATTTGTAAGACAGAACGACAGCGATAAAATTGTCAGCAAATGTTTGTACATCAAATTTGTCGACAATCGTATCAGTAGAATTACTACATGGTGTGTTTTACATAGTCTGATAATAGCCGGTCGCCTCTGCGCAAGTTTTTGTGTTTACATGGTTTGGGTTACCCCGGTCTGATAACAGCGGTGTGCCTCTACGCGAGTGTTTGGTGTTGACTTTGTTCATGTGACATATGTATTGAAAGTATTCCACAAAATAAATCGCTCTATCAAACAAAACAACATTGAGACCATATCTTAGAGTTTCCCTTTCATAAAATTTCATATTTTGTTTTTGTTGTAAATCCGCCTATCAAAAAATCTTTATATGTACTTAATTAGATTGACTTTCAATGCATCAAATTCGAATCGTATTTATTAATAAATATTAATATATGTCCTTGTATGATACCAAATTCTCTTTTATAAATTGGAGCTCAATTAACTGATGAAGTCTGATTGACAAAATTAGCATTCTTGAGCATTAACACTTTGGGAATATGTTTATAATCAAAGTCGCTTAGTGATTTCCGTAACTCGTCAACCCTTGAAAAAACAATGGACTCTTCTGTAAATAAATTAGGTCAGTCTAAATGTGTTTTTAAGGGTGAATGAGCTAATAAATAAAATGTCTGAAAACAAATGGAATTACATGTCATATATTATATTGAACACTTTGGTCGTTAACTTTAGACTTATGACGGTCGCTAGTTATTTCTAGTTCAGTTAATAATGATAACCAAAAATGTATATATTAAGTAATAAAGAACATTTTGTCCTTAAGTATGGCAATATGTGAAAGATATAGACATGTATGTCCGGTTTGTCAACGAGTTTCCATTCATATCACATTTATGATACGAGTTTTGAATTTACCATTCTGCCAACCTTGTAAAATTACATAAAATAAATAAATCAACTTGCATTAATTACTTTCTCTCTCTCTCTCTCTCTCTCTCTCTCTCTCTCTCTCTCTCTCTCTCTCTCTCTCTCTCTCTCTCTCTCTGTATGCTTCGACTGCAGGTAGGTGCAGAATTATTATTCGGTTTAACTAAGGAATCGTATAGGTCTGTGTGTGAATGCACTATGATGACGTGGAGGTATACTGAAAGATAAATAACTCTTCCAGATTTACGTGCCTTCTTGACAAGAACACCTGTTTCAATGGAGACATAACAAGTTTCGTTCTTGTACCTGTAATGTATATTTAAAGGGCGGTCCAACTCAGAAGAAATTGAATTATATTTTAATTAACGAGCGACTATTACTTACGAAGTGACGTAGTTTTCGAGAGTTCGGTATTCTGATATGTATAAAAATGACGTTTAACAGGTAAATTTCAAAAATGTGTATAATTTCAAATATGGCTCATTTATATATTTTTAATGTGTATGCATTGTTATATACCAAGTTATATACCAACACAATTGTTATGCAACTCTCTTCAATATGATATATCTATTATTTTGATATGTGAATTGTAACATATTCTAGTCGGGGCATGTTTTTAAACACCCTGTATATTGCTCTGAAAAAGACTTCTAGCCTTCTAGCGGTAGAGCTTTCTATCATAAATCCTGCTGTTAGTGTTTCAAAAATAGCGACACGTGACTATTCAGATACATGGTCCTGTCATAGAATTTTAATCTGGGGACAAATCATTTCGAGGGACCATTGCTTTTGCACAAATTTGCAATTACCAATGACCATTTTCTGGCTTCCAGACACTACTATCCTGTCAGGAGAATATCAATGGTATGATAATAACTTTATGTTAAAATAACTTCAACTTGTTTCAACTTAAAAATTAAATCAGAAATTCAATGGTTGTGGGGTTGAAATCTCCATAGCTTTACCGGATCCGATAATGTACCATCCTGTCATGAAACATAATATACATGTCAATTTTACCTGTCATAATTCTCAAAACATAAGAAAATATCGATAAAATTCACAAATATATCGACATTCATTTGGCTATTTTCCAAAATCAATAGGGGATAATATGCACAGAACTACCTGGCCGATTGTGTATAAATTTACCTATTTTGTTATAGATTGTTGATTAGTCTGTTACACCTGTATACGTGTTAGCCAAGACAATCTGTAAAACACTTAGTATATTTTCTGATATATTATATACAAATTTGACACGCAAACACACAAGACACGTAAAATTTCTCTATATAGCTTACACAAATCTACCTTGAATGTAACCCAAACTTATTCATATCATTCAGGCATGGGGTTGAAATTTAGTTCTTTGTTATTACTTCTATACGGTACCTAGAATACGCACAATATTTTTGATTTTCATGTCCACCGAACTTGCAATTCAGATAGGTACAAAGTGATAGAATTAATTGTTTAAATAGCTTAGACATTTAAAAACCCAGCAGATCAAACGCCTAGAATAGTTCGCGATGGAATATATATATATAGAGAGAGAGAGAGAGAGAGAGAGAGAGAGAGAGAGCGAGAGAGAGAGAGAGAGAGAGAGAGAGAGAGAGAGAGAGAGAGAGAGATTTGAAGTACCATGATAAAGGTATTTTTCATCAAATCATAAATTCGGCTTTTTTTTTGATTTTGAATGAAAAAAACGTGTTTCCTATTCGTGTTTTACAAACACCTATCTGTTCAAGTGATAAAATAAATGATGAACATGTGCCTTCAGTAAATTTTGTGACCTCTAAGTAAAAACAATATTCAAAAAGCCATAGCAGAATTGTATATGAAAAACGGATATCCAGTCAAAAGCAAGGAATCTTCAATACGACAAATTCGAATTCTACCATCTTTAGAGCTCTTTTGAAAAGGAGACCCGTCTGGCTTTCCGTCGTTTTCTGACATATGTCGTGACACTTCGGGCTATGATTTTTTTCCCCAAACTTTGTCTTACGCTACACTCAACAACAATTTCAGTCTTATGATGGCGGCCAGATTTCAGTTGTGGAATGGACCTCGGTTAAAATGTACCGAGAAAGAGACCAACAACTTTCGTAAAAACAGATATTTATTTTTCAAAATATTAGCAAAAGTTTAAGTGGGACTCTAACCAGAAATAACTAGAGAGACTTTTTGGTTTAATAGTGTAGTGCTCTAGTAGTGTGATAATAAAACTTGTATCAGAATCAGTTGAAGATATGAATTAACATGTGAAATAGATTTATTGACCAAGAATGTTTATAACAACAGTCAATAACATTAGAATATCTTAATGAATATGGTTGATTTATATGGAAATACACAATGTACAGTTCCACCAAATGTAGTGACACATGTTTACAAATACGACGAGTCCAAATTAAACCATAACAGGGATGACAGACCAGTTATCGACACATATTATTAGAGAAACAGGGGATCCTTACCCTTGCATGGTACCTGATGCCACCTCTGGATTTCCAGAGGTCCGTGTTTCACTAGATTTGTAATTAAATGTATCCTGTTCATCCTGAGATTTATATTTGAATGATCCATGCGAATAATATATTTTGAACAAACATTTTCATTTCGCCAATACCAAAATCTCTTAATTAGGTATTAGAAGTGAAACCATTTTTAGGATTAGAAATGAAGAAACGAAAACGAGCCTTAAAGTATTAAGCACATTATTCTTGTTCTTCGGGCAACTCGTGGGATCTTTAAATGATTTCGTATATCAGCCATTGCATTCTTGGCCTAATTTAGCAGGTTATAACAATCACACTCACATTATTTAAACCTATAACAAACATATTTGCAGATTAAAATATTTTATAATTGAATAAAATAATCGGTTCACTTCGTATTTACTCTTTTTTGGGGTGGGTGCTTTACGTCAAAGTATTTTCTCAGGTCACCATATTGCACAATATTGAAAAAATGCATTAAGATGTTTTAACTATTCATGTAATTTTCACCTCTTTATATTTTTAATTTTTTCTAAAACATTTTGAATATACAATAAGCCGTTTATGTAGTTTTTACCTCTTTAAATTTCTAATTTCTGAACTGGCCAGTCTAGTTATAATTGTCTGTGCATCTGTCTTTTCATCTACCTTTCTATCCATTCATCTATCTATCTATCTATCTATCTATGTCCTTCGAATGAGACAGTAAAAATCTAGATCCCGTGTCGCAGTAGGTGTCGGCACTTTAAAGAATCCTCACTGTTAAAGACCGTAAGTGCTGAGTATAGGCCAAAATTTGAAGCCCTTCACCGGCATTTGGTGACGTCTCCATATGAGTGAAAGATTCTTGAGTGCGACATTAATCAACAATAAACAAACATCTATTTATCTATCTATCTGTCTGCCTGTCTGTCTATCTTTCTACCTATCGCTATCTGTCTGTCTATCTTTCTATCTACCTACCTACCTACTTACCAGATAACTAAGTGGCGACCGCCAGATGAAATAGATTACTAAATTTCTGACATTACATCCCCATGCTTCCATAGATTCTCTCTTGCGCATACACTTAAAAGTTTATTGCAGGCACGAATTCAGGGATATATAACGTAACGTTAACATGTATGTTCTCTGTAGGGGTTATCAGCAAAGCTGATGGTGTTTTGATAACTTCTGGCAGTAGTCACATACTTTTGGTTCTTATCATAAAGTACCTTTATAAAAGTCTAGATAAACGATAAACATGTGTGTGTTGTATTAAACTTAATTGTAAATACATGTAGATATATTCAATTAATGATTTTAAATGAGAGAGAGAGAGAGAGAGAGAGAGAGAGAGAGAGAGAGAGAGAGAGAGAGAGAGAGAGAGAGAGAGAGAGAGAGAGAGAGATTAATTATTAGTTTCACGGACAAAAACTAAGTATCCATTACAAGGAAACACTGACTACATGTTTAGGGAATTAAATGATATATATATATAACCGTATGGAATTGTATACGTGTAAATCGATATAATCTAGACTGACAATGTTAATAGTTTTGTGGCGACAGTGACAGAAAACTGCAGAATCAATAAGTTTAAAAACCTTACAAAAGTTAAGAGTGTCAAATAGTAATGGATATATTTTATGTGAGTTAAACTACACTTTGTACCTATAATACGACGGCTCAAATTAATTTGAGCATTTGTTCGTGTATTAGTGATCTTTTAAATCACAAAGTTTTACGCCATTTTAAACATTATCCCATTAAATGGTGCCGGCCAATTTTCAAGTTTTCAATGATTGAGGTGATATTCTATTCAAGAGAAAAGAAAATGTTCATCCCATTTGAGGAATTCCTCTTTTTCAAAATTTTCCTGCAATACTAAATTTTACCCCATACAATTAAGCCATTTTCCTCCTTTTTCACTATTAAGTAATCACATTCCTGCAGTTCCGGAAGTAAATTTGCTAACAGTACAAGCCTCCAGTCAGTAGTCGTTCGAATCCACGTTGAAGTGCAACAATCTACCCAATTGGACACCAGAAAGCGCCTTATGTCATCAACAAAGCCGATTAAGTAACTGAATAGTTGCTTCCCTATACCTTAAATTACCCCGAGGATTCAGTAAAGCAAGCGACTTAGCAGACCAACCACATACCTGAAATATGTCCCATAGTGTATCCATGGTATCGAACAATTCTATAAATTCCAAATATTGGTGACGTCATTTTTTTCAAAGATTTATAAGATTCTAAAATCTGGAAATCAGTTTATGTTTTTGTGAACCTTAAATATTTACACGTCAGCTTCTTGTCCTTTCATTGCGTCCTTGATCGAAGATGGCGGCGGTATATCGGCATTAGTCTGTCTGTTTAGAACGTTAATTTTATTTACAACAATCGTACTGGGTACGGATTGGGTAAACTATCTTATGTTTGTAAACATAAAAGAGAATTAGGTATCTCGAAGTCCTCAATGACATTCAATCTTGTATACTAGATATTTGACCAGAATTATATATCATAATATTATCTGTTGTGAAACTGAAAATGACATATTATTAAATGTATTATGGACAAGCAGTCTCCGATTGCATTTAAACATCTGGGCCTGGCTCCATGAAACCTTAGAATTACTTACGTACGAATTTTTCACTCAAATTGGACTATTCCTAAAATTTAATTGGCTGAGCAGGCCAGTTTGAGGATTTTTCAGACTTGAGTAAATTCTCAAGGTTTATGGTGCCAGCCACAGGTCCAGACATCTGTTCAAAGCGCAAACAGGAAATCACGACTTTCATCTACGATCCATACCTCATATCTTGCCTTTATAGTATTAATCTTATAACAAAATGTTTCATTTAAAATTTTTAAAAACAGCTTCATGGATGATATTTGTCAGTAAATCGAAACATTTTATGATATCCACAAAAAGAACGTTATGAACTTCTGTGAACGGGCCCAGTTGAAAACGAGGTCTTGCATCACTATCGAGTTGATGCGTTGACATGAGTACATAGCATGGATATACTTTATGGCGCTTTAGATACAATAGACGTTTCTAAGCAGATGAACAATAGACCTTTTCCGAGTTATTTCAATCCGTTCAGATTTGTCGGAATAGTTTGTACTAAGATCATGTGACCTCAACAGAACGTCCTTCAGTTTGTTTGTTTGTTTATTGTTGTTTAACGTCCCACTCAAGAATATTTCATTAATATGGAGACGTCACCAAATGCCGGTGAAGGGCTTCAGATTTTGGCCCATGCTCGGCACTTACGGCCATTGAGCAGCGAGGTTTCTTTAACGTGCCGACACCTACTGTGACACGGGACCTCGGTTTTACTGTCTCATCCGAAAGACAGGAAACCAAACTGCTGCCGACTGGACTCATACTCACGACCTCAAAATCAAGAGTCGAGCGCGCTACCGACTGGGCCAGGTCGGCTTGAAAGTCCTTCCAGTTTCATAATACTGAATTTTCATTTGCAAAGATTACGAGTATTATTACTTTTCTGTAGGCTGCTTTTCAAATATGGCACCTAGCACAGCATGATACCCATATCCCAGGTCATATATATATATATAATATATATATATATATAATATATATATATATATATATATATATATATATATATATATATAATATATATATATATGATAAATAGTGTTTAACTTGAAATGATGGTCCCCACCTAGTTATCTAAAGCTGGATGCTATTATGACGAACAGTGACGGAACAGAACAACTTGAAAAAGTATATTTCTGGCCGTGACGTTAATTAGAGTGTTGAAAAAAAAACAAAATAAAAACCACCACAGAAATGAAACGAATCAGGATTGAGTCGAAGTTGGTCAAAATCTAGTACATAAAAACCATAAAATTTACCAGATTTAGAATCATATTTACTCGAAATTTGTTTATCCAAAATTGCACTTCACAATGACAACAACATAATACATTGTACATTGATATATTAGAAAACGAAAAGTTTAAATCTTCTTCTCAGAATTACATAGACAGCAATAAAGGAGTTCGCCCGATTCTCTATTTGAAAATCCATCGATCATAGCGAGAGAGATAGATAAAGTTCATAAATATATTCATAAGACACAAGAACACAGCGATATGATTACACAACTCCATTTCGTGATATAATACTGTATGGAAAGCGACACCAAATGAAGAACAATATACCATACCCCTTCTGTCCCATTTGTCAATACTGTTGCGGTAACTCTCTCCGAATCTTTATTCCGAAATCCCTTCCATAATAATTTACATATCTGATAAATGATGCGATATGTAAAGTTTTAATACTGATAAATGTCAACATGAAATCCATCATTCACAAGTCTGCTTGTAACTAGTATTATATACTGACCTCTGCAAGTTTTGTCTCCGTTTGATGTTTCCGGATTTCACTAATCCGTGTCGGTTTCGTCAATCTCTGTGTTATTTTGTCCATTTCTTGTTTTTCTACTTTTTTAAGTCCTAAGTATTTCGGGTGGTTGCTTTTCTTTTCGTCCACCACTTCCTTTTCACTGGTGTTACTCAGCCCTTTACTGGCGACTGTGGGGGTACGTAATCGCGTCACCATTTCATCAATTTCGTGTCGGGACAAAATACGGAAAGCAGGTGCCCTAGGGATGAAGCACTTGTATGATTCATTGTATTCGGATATCCTAAGAACGTTTGTTCGAAGATCTTGGTCCTCTTCCTTCAGTCGAATCTGGTCTTGGGTAGGATATGCAGGGGTGTAGCGAAGAGAAACTGTTTGTGGAAACCCACTGTAGATATGCTTAATGTCTTTCGATAAAATCTGATTAAACGGTGTTTTGAATTCACCCATTTTTACGGCAATTTCTCTCGTCTTTCACAAACCTGTAAACACCTTTGTTGAAAATCACAGAGAAAATGTTGTCGCTATTACTTCAATCGTTTTCTGAGCAACGATTCAAATTACCACGGCGGTGATGAATGGATAATCCGGCTTATACCCAAAACCTGTTAACAATAAACCTTTTATGTTGTTGCATTGATAAGTAATCCGGTAATCGATTTTAATTCAATATTTACATTTATATGCTGGTATAAAACACCAATTTGAAACACAAACTGTGTTCTATGAACTTCGTTTCCTTTTCACTAGAGACCAATTTGAATTTAAGTGAAATTAAATTTGTCTCGAGATTAAAACGCCGTTGGAGCATGCACTTGTACTAATAGCAATATTACAATGACAACCATATCCTACCAATGATCTGTTTAAAGAAATACAATAGACCCGTCCTTATGAAGGTAAATCTATACCTCTATTCTACAAATAACAGGATTTTTTATCCACAGTTAATTTTTAAATGGTAGATCTAGATTTTATTTTGTTCAACTGCAAAGGTGTTGATTTAAAAATCAATAGCGTTCAAGCTTACTATATAAACTCGTCAATAAGACTCTCTCTCTCTCTCTCTTCACGTTGATTTACCAGGCCTACATAGAAATGATTAGGTATCTAAAGCGTCATGTTTCAACGGTTATATTTATATGTCCGAGTTGGCTTGTTTATACTTTTTTATCTTTTACTTGCCTATTAACCGATTAAAGGTAATCCTAAACTCTTAAGATGTGAAATGAATATTGATCAGTGATAAAGAATCTGTAGAATAAACAAAATAAAAAAAGTAAATACCAACTGAAAAAAACATCCCTTCAGATTATATTTTATGGTTTTAGCGTCTGTATTTGTTGCTAATATCAGGCAAATGCCCAACATAGGGTTACATTTTATCTTAAGTCTGGTCGTGACGTAAAGTAAAGTGTTAAACAACAACAACAACAACAACAACAACAAAACAACAACAACAACAACAACAACAAATACGAAAACGC